>WOXC01001042.1:0-146162 GCA_011680675.1 Gymnobelideus leadbeateri
CAATCCAGATCCAAACAGGTTAAAGCAAGAGCAATTACCCCTCAGTCTGATCACTTGGTCCCCCTACAAACTGCAGGCTAGGAAGCTGATGCAAACACGTGGCTGTGGCTGCATGGCCCCTGTGCCTCAGCAGCTTCTTACCCCAGGGGAAAAGGTCAACCATACTTAGAATGCCTATCTCATAGAAAAAAAGAAGCAGGAGAAGATATCTAATCCAGTTAGGACACCATTGTGTTTTGCCTAACCAGAGACTGAGACTGAGAAATGGATGGCTCTGTCTGGGTTTGCAGTGTAGATGGAGCAAAACAGATTTCTATAGGAAATAGGGAGGCAAGTAGTGGGAACAAGATTTGTTTTTCTTGTTGGGATGGCAAAGCAGAATTTCAAACTAGGTAGATACTGGGCCATCCAAAAATAATCTATTTTGGAATCTAGTCATAGGAGAATAATACATAGACTATAATAATAGCTGGAATCAGGGTTTTAAGTCAAAGCTGGCACAGGAACATTGCTAAACCACTTGAGTAGTAGATACATTTGTTCCTATATTTCCACTGTTAAGTGGATAGATTGGTCTCACACTCAGGGATGGAGGCAAGCCAGAATATATAAATGTGTGTATGTGTGTTTGTGTGAGTGTGTGTATACATATGGCCTTGTTCTATGGATTTATTCTGCGAAATTTAAATTCAATCAAAGGGCCACACTTGAAGACCTAGAGGGCAATATGTGGCATCAAGACCACAGTTTTCTTGCCCCTGGTGTATGGGGTGTTTCAGGAAGACTAGTACCTCAGATGTGAGGGCTTACTGAGCCCTTCTTATGTTTGTACATCTACCTTTAGTATCCCACTTTTCACCTAATTCTCACGTATGTCTCCAAGAAGCTTTAGCATGCATAGTACCCACACTCTTGTAAATCACAGAGGTCATACCCGGTAAACCATCTTGGCAAATGGACTAACCCAGATTGAGTTTAACCAATGGACTTTAAATACATCTTTGAGGTAGGGGTATGTCTACCCCAAGGATGTGAAGACTTCCTCCAGTGGAATGGGAGGATAACAATTTATTCCAATGGCCATAAAGATAGCTTAAGCAGTTTCTGTGGTATGCTTAGAGCTTCATCAGGTAATGAAGACATCAAAGTCATCCATTGAATGCAGAGATGTTGACAGGAATCCTGACTTTTGTCTTGTCACAGGACTTTGATGACTCTGGAAGAGAGTGAATCTTATGATTTTATGTAATTCTGCCTCATTTAAGTCAAATTTACTCATAAGTCAAGATATCACCTGTGATGTCATTGGTCCTGTTTGAAAATGAAGGACAAACAAAATTATCCCCATTTTATAGATGAGCAAATAGTACATTTAGGAGAATATCTTACTATCACATAGCATAGTTTGTGCCAGAGCCAAGTTTGCAACTTGAATTCTACAACTCTGTCTCTGGGCCAAACCCTGGCTTAGAATGACCCTTTTGGGGCTCTGCCCAAATATGTAGTCAAGATATTCTGAGTCCAGGGATGGGAATCAAGGATTAAATCTGCATCTCTGTAGGTAAATGTGAATGTATTATGGCATGTTTATACAAGCAAATTCCTTATGACAAGAGAATTAGAAAAGGTATGTTGTAAGATTTGACAGAGACTTGGCAAACTATCTCTTAAGGGTTTGGAATTGGAAAATTGTCATGCTCAGAAGAATAAAAATGTTATTAATATAAAGCAGTGTGGTACTTTTTGTTGTTGTAAGGAGGGAAAAGGCCTTTATATTGCCATATCTTTCTTCTCCCAAATATAAAATAAATTAGCTTTTCAACACTGGATCCAGAAGTGTTTTCCAATATTAAATAATCCTTAAAATATCTGCTTAACATAGATATAATTTCCCCATGGGGGGGGCAATGAATCACAGTGTTGTTGTATCCAGTTTAAGAATATAAATAAAGTTCATGGGGAAAGGAAAAATAGAACTTGTAAATCTCCTGCTCTCTTCATAAGATTATCCTTGTGCTGCCTGTGAAGGCATAACTAAGCTTCAAGTTTGACTTGTTCAGCATGTAAAATAGACAGGTTAAAACAATAGCAGCAACAACTCTATCGCTGAGTTGGTGAAGAACAGTTAAAGGTACAGGCAAAATGCTGGGAAAAACATTCATCCAGTGCCAAAGTAAAAAACATCATGCTTTCTGAAATTCCATAGTGGGTAAATGCCTACTCCCTAAGATGGAGACTCCAGGACAGCTGAGTCAATGCTCAGTCATGTCTGGACAACTGATTTTCTAGGTTCAAGGTTGCACTGGGTAATAAGAATGTTATAGACTCAAAGAATATCAGAGCTAGATGAGAATTCAGATGTCAATTCATCTAACCCTTGCTCAGATAACAAATCCTGTCCAGAATATCCTTAACAACTGGTGATTCAGGGGGAGGCTAGGTGGCACAGTGAATAGAGCAGCAGCCCTGAAGTCAGGAGGACCTGAGTTCAAATCTAGCCTCATACACTTAACACACACACACACACACACACACACACACACACACACACATGCCATATGACCTTGGGCAAATCACTTAACCCCAATTGTCCTACCTTCCCCCTCCAAAAAGCAAAACAAAACAAAACTCCACAACTAGTCATTCAGCCATTTCCAGCAATGGGTGTTCACTCTCACATTAGGAAATCAATTATGCTTTCAGGCAATTCTAATACTTAAAGTTTTTCCTTGTAGTGAGTCCAAACCTACCTTTCTGTCACTACTTTTCATTGTTCCTAACAAGTGGTTTCCAAAAAATATATAGATGATGTACTTTAAAACATAATCTGATTCATTTTTTCCATCATATTCTTAAGTCTGGACATTCAACAAAAAAGTAAATCTGGCCTATACTTGTAATATGTACCAATTTCCTGAGGTGTAAAACTCACACTGAAAAATAAAAAAAAAATGTCCTTTCCAAGCTGGCATCCACCTATTCCTAATTTGTATGAGTATGTATGCATGTATGTGTGTGTGTGTGTGTGTGTGTGTGTGTGCTGCACCCCTTAGGCAATTTAGTCCCACCTTTAGGTCCTTCTCTGAATAATATTGTTAGATGCATAAAACAAAATACAAAAGATTACATAGGAAACTAATTATATTGAAATAGTTAGGAAAATAATTTTTGAAGAACCATGGTCCCCAGGTTAATAAACCCTGCTTTGTATTAATATAGGAGGAAGCTAATTTTATTGGAAGAAATAAGAATAGGATGCATTTTTTGGATTGGGTTTTTTAAAGCAGAAAAAAGGAGCATCCAGTTAAATAATGGTGATAATAACAGATACAAGCAATTCACATTCACAAAGAAGTTTAATGTTGAGAAAGTGCATTTCTCAGAACAACCCTCTGAAAAGGGTAGTACAAGGACAGCTTTTCTCTTCTCTTCCATCCCTTCAGCTGTCTCCTTTGCTTCTCTCTTCCCTTCTGTTTCCCCTTTCCCCTTATCCCTCCACCTTCAACATTTTAGAAATGAAGGAACACCCATAGAAGGGTTAAGTATCACTGGGGAAGTTGATCTATTCAAATGGGGATTCCACACACAATGTAATTCTCAATTTTTTCATTTCCTTTTCCCCTGGTAAAATGCAAAATTTTCAAAAGCTCGAAATTTTTTTGCCCAAAATACCTACTTTCAAGTATTATTGCTTGTAATCTATAATAAAGAAGTAAATGGAGTTGAAATATATTTTAATGACAATATTCTAACATTACCCCTTATGTTACAGGAATATTATCTCTATTTCACTCTTTTGTTTATTCTCTGTGACATCCTGAATTATGTTACACATAGTAATAGAACTCCTAGTTATTTAGTAATGAATGTATCTAGCATCATACTTTATAGGAATAAAATTAATACAGGTAATAAGAAAATTATGTTTTTAATTGTTAAAATGTAAACTATCTATATATCAAGTGATTTGTTATTGAGTCAATAAAGGAAACATTTCAGTGACCTGTAATGAAACTCCTTTTTTTTTTTTGCTTGAGGGAAATTGGGGTTAAGTAACTTGCCCAAGGTCACACGGCTAGTTTTTTTTTTTGTTTGTGTGAGTTAAGTGTCTGAGGCCAGATCCGAACTCAGGTCCTTCTGACTCCAGGGTGGACACTCTACTCACTGTGCCACCTAGCTGCCCCAAAGAAACTCCTTCTGAATCCCCATTTTGAAGCTATTTTTAAATCTAATATATGTATGATAGCATATGCATATGTGTGTATAACAGAAAACTCTCTGACTTGTGTGTGTGTGTGTGTGTGTGTGTGTGTGTGTGTGTGTGTGTGTGGACTCACAGATGCTAGATATTTCTTTTCATCTTTTTTTTTAAACAAATGCTTTATTAACTTCTGGTTTACATCATTCATTTCTGCCAGATTTTGAGTTACAATTTTATCCCCATTTTTACCCTACCCACCACCCCAGAATAGCAGTACCACATGATACCCACTCTTCCAATCTGCTTTCTCCCATATCTTCTCCCATACCCCCTTTGACTTTACCGTTAGGGCAAGGTGAATCTCTGTGCCTCAATGCCTGAACATCTTATCTCTCAATTATATGCAAAATAGTATTAATAATAGTATTTATATATATTTGAAACACTTAATTTTAAAACGAATTTCAGATCCATTCCCTTCCTCCCTTGTCACTCACTTCCTTAGGGAAGATAAGCAATTCCATATGTGTTGTACTTATAAAGCTATGCAAAACATTACCATAGTAGATATATTGTTAGAGACTGCTTATATTTCCCTCCCATCCATCCCAACCCCACCTGGTCCATTCCCTACTTTTATCCTGTCCCTCTTTGAAAGTGGGTACTTCCAACCTCCCCTTCCCCCAGAATGCCCTCCCCTCCATCATCCCCCCTCTCATCCCCCTTCCCCCTACTCTCCTGCAGGGTGTGATATACCATTTAGTATGTATGTCATTCTCTCCCTGAGCCAAATTCAATGAGAATATTGTCTTCCCTCTTTGACTTCCTATTCTTCCCCTCCACTGCAACCACTTCCCCTTGCCTCTTCTGCATGAGATAGTATACCCTATCCTGTCTCTCCCCATCTCCTCTTGCCACATTCCTCTCTCAACTCTTAACTTGATTCCTTCCCACCAAATTCGACTTGTGCCCTCTATACATATATACCTGTAAACATATATACACACATTCACATATGTATTCATAAGCCCATATATCCTTCTTCAAATTATTTTCATACTGAGAAAGGTTTCATTAGTCACAGTTATTGTTTTTCCATATAGGAATGTAAATATTTCAACTTTGATAAGTTCCTTTTGATTTCTTTTCCCTGATTACTTTCTCAAGCATCTCTTACTTCTTGTGTCTGAATGTCAAATTTTCTATTCAACTCTGGTTTTTTCCTCAAGAATGCTTGAAAGTCCTCTGTTCCACTGAATGACCATATTTTCCCTGAAACAAGATGTTCGGTTTTGCTGCTTATGTGATTCTTGGTTTTAATCCCAGCTCTTTTGAACTCTGGAATATCATATTCCAAGCCCTTCGATCCCTCAGTGTAGAAGCTGCCAGGTCCTGTGCTATTCTGATTGTGTTTCCACAACACTGAAATTATTTCTTCCTGTCTGCTTGTAGTATTTTCTGCTTGATCTGGGAATTCTGGAACCTGGCTATAATATTCCTAGGAATTTTCTTTTTGGGATCTTTTTCAGGAGGTGATTGGTGGATTCTTTCAACCTCTATTTCCCCCTGTGGGTCTAACACATCAGGCAATTTTCCTTGAGAATTTCTTGAAGGATGATTTCTAGGTTCTTTCTTTGATCATAGCTGTCAGGTAGTCCAATAATTTTTGAATTATATCTCCTGGATCTATTTTCCATGTCAGTGGTTTTTTCCATGAGATATTTCACATTGCCTTCTATTTGTTCATTTGTTTGGATCTGTTTAACAACATCTTGATTTCTCATAAAGTCACTAGCTTCCATTTGCTCTAGTCTAACTCTGAAGGAATGAATCTCCTCAGTGAGCTTTTGAGATTCTTTTTACATCTGGCAAATTCGGCTTCTTAAGGCATTCTTCTCCTTATTGCCCTTTTGAGCCTCCTTTGCCATTTGAGTTAGTCTATTTTTTAAAGTGTTATTTCCCTCAGTTAGGCCATTGACTCTCATTTCATACCTTTCCTGCATCGTTCTCATTTCTCTTCCCAATTTTTCCCCCACTTCCCTTATTTGGTTTTTGAAAAACTTCTTAAGGTCCTCTATGGCCTGTAACCCACTCATGTTTTCCCCTGGGGCTTTTGTAGCAGGACTTCTGACCTCACAGTCCTTTTCCCGCTCTATGCCCCCAAAATAGGAGTCTAGGGTTGCATTTTTCTGTTTCCTTTGCCTTGGCATGTTGCCACTTAATTATTTGACTTTTGGGCTTGTTGCCACACTATGGCTTTAAGGCCAGCTAGAGGAATTTTCGTCCTGAACATGTGGGGGGCAACTTCCGTTTCTGGCAAGCTGTAAACCCACCCACAACTTCCACCCTAGATCACAATCCAGATCCAGGGAGGTTAAAGCAAGAGCGATTACCCCCCAAGACTGATCACTGGATCTCCCTACAGTTCCCAGGCCAGGAGCTGGAGCTGCCTCTGAAAACTACAAAATAGCGTGTCTCCTCAGTGGCTTCTAGCACCCAGGGAAGGGAGCCTACACATTCCCCAAATACTGGTCCCAAAGTCCATAGGACACTAACCTCTTACTTTGTCCTAGGTATGTCTATGTTGATAATTCTGGAGTCACCACAGCTGCTGGTGTTCTGTTGTCTCTCCAGCCAGCTGCTGGCTCTGCTGCCCTGGGGCTAAAACCTCGCCTCCCGGGGACCTGGGCTCCGCTTGGCTCGGTTTCCCACGCTCTGCGCGCTGCGCGCTGCCAGCTCCCACACTGCTGAGCTGGTCCTTCCTGCAGGGCTGCTGGGCTGTCCTCAGTTGGAGGTTAGCTTCTCTGTGTCATTCTTTGGGTGCTTGGGCTCCAGAAGTTGTTCAGAGTCCCCTTTTACATAGTTTGGGGGAAATCTGGAGGCAGAGAGGCTTGGATGAGCTGTTTCTACTCAGCCATCTGGGCTCCACCCCTGTGCACACACTTTCTAAGTCTAATTATACTGGAAAATTGATAATTGTTAATTTTATATGGACATTGGGAATAAGGCATGATAGATGATACTCAGCTGTATATATGAGTAATAGTTCCTCTAATGAGGAACTGCCCATCCTGTAATTTTCTTGACCATAATCTTCATTAAGTTTAGCGTAGGGCATCATCCCGTAGACCAGAAGACTTCTCATTTTCATGTAATATCAGGAAGATATCAATGGAAAAATCATGCTCTGCATCTGTTATCCTTACCTTTCCCACTTGACAAGCACACATTCACCCAGAAGTACCTGGACCAAATATCTCACTGCCTTGAGACCAAAAGAAAAAAAAAAGTCTTGACTAGCACACATTCTTTTTTTGATCTTACATTCTTTGATGACTGTAGAATAGGACATACTTATACGAAATTACTAATCTCCCCTTTATAATTATGTGGCTCCAGAATATATATGAAAATGACTTTGTAAGTATTCTTTGACTGCTTAACAATCCCAGTTGATCCCTCTTATTGTGAAAGTATAATCTTTCTTGTCCTACTCTCCAATGAACAAAGAAAAAAATAACAATGACCATCAAGACCTAATTATAATCACAAAGCTTCTTTATGCCCTCATAGGAAAAGAACCCTAGAAAAATATCTGACTTCGATTAAATAATCATGTTGTCACTATCCTTTGAAGCAAGTCCTTGAATGTGGGAAGCCAGGGGAAGTGGAACCATATATCAGTAAGTCATTTCATGTGCCTGAGAAATTGAGGAAAGTTTCCAAAAATGTCAAAGTTACTATTACAGATGATATTATAACACAGTGTCATCACCTCTCAGTTGTGAGGTATTGACATTCTCAGGATCTTGGGAAGCTTAGAACCCACCCAAGAGCACAATGTTTCAACTGTGAAACACCCAACAAAAGAGAACACAGACAAAAAAGATAGTCATCCAGAAGTACCTGGACCCAGTATCTCACTTCCTTGTGGCCAAAAGAAATAAAAAGTCTCACATTTCTTTTTTGTAACTATTTGCTCAGGACATACAGCTTTGCACCTTCTTATAATGAACAAACAACATCAGCCCAAAGAATTAGCTTTTCTCTGCTTTCATATTTTGATTCAGAGAGAAAGACTCATGTCCTCAATAAGGCTATATTTATTAGCTGACATCTTTCTGTTCCATAGATCAACTGCCCTGTCTTCACGATTGCAGTAATTTAAGTAACAAAAAGGAAAATACTTTGAATAAGTATAAAGAATTTTCTTGGGAAAGAAAGGATTAGGGTTACTCATGTTGTTATAAACACTATTACTGATCACTGAATAAAGGGCTTTAACGAAGAAAGACAAATATACGAAGTGGTAGGTTAAGATGTTATCTGACAACAGGCTTTGTATTTATGGACTCTAGCCTAAAACACAGAATGATTTTCTCTTAGCATTGTCTATAGTTCACCTGACAAGGGCTGGTAACATATATGCCTAGAGCACTAACACATCTGAAAAGTTGTTTAGTCATTTTTCATTGTATCTGATACCTTTTGGCCCTGTTTAACGTTTTCTTGGAATAGATATTGGATGGTTTGCCTTTTTTTTCCTTTTTTGGAGGGGGGAGGCCTGGGCAATTGGGGTTAAATGACTTGTCCAATGTCATGGTTAGTGTTAAGTGTCTGATTCCGGATTTGAACTCAGGTCCTCATGACTCTATAGCCAGTGGTCTATTCACTGTGCCACCTAGCTGCCCCTGGTTTGCCATTTTCTTCTCCAGCTCATTTTACAAATAGTAAAACTGAAGTAAACAATAGGAGGTGATTTGCCCAAAGTCATGCAGCCAGTAACTCTGTGAGTCCACATTTGAACTCAGGAAGATGTGTTCCTAACTCCAGGCCTGAGCACTCTTATCTATTGCTTCACTTACCTGCCTGACATATATTAAGCTGTCCTTTTAAAATTATCTTTATTTATTTTGTTCAATATTTCCCAATTACATATTAAAATTTTAACTTTTTATTTAGAATTCTAAGTTCAAAATTCTCCCCCTCCCAAATGCCCTTTAGTCTTCCTTGAAAGGGCAAGACATTCGATTTTGATTATATATGTGAGGTTATGAAAAACATGTTCACATAATCCTAGTTAAAAAACAACACAAAACAATAAAAATAAAGAAAGATTAAAAATATTCTTCAATCTGTATTCAGATTTCATCAGGTTTTTGTTTCCCCTCTCACTAGGTATATAAGATTTTTGTGATGGATCCTCTACAATTGTTTTGAGCAGTGTAGCAAAGTCTTTAATAGTTGAACATCATTAAAATATTGCTGTCACTGTATAATATGTACTCTTGGTACTGCTCACTTCACTTTGCATAAGTTCACATATATCTTCCCAGTTTTTTTTTTTCATGAATCCATCCAAATCATAATTAATTTATTTTTATTAGCTTTTTTAAAATTTATTTTATTTTATTAATGCTTTATTAACTTCTGGTTTACATCATTCGTTTTTGCCAGATTTTGAGTTACATTTTTACCCCATTTTTCCCCTACCAACTACCCCAGAATAATAGTCCTACAGGATATCCCCTCCTCCTATCTGCTCTCTCCCATATCTTCTCCCATACCCCCTTCGACTTTTCCATTACAGTAAGGTGAATCTTTTTGCTCCAATGCCTATACATCTTATTTCCCAATTATATGTAAAATAGTATTAATAATAGTACATATATGCATATATATATGTAGATGTATATATTTAAGACATTTGATTTTAAAACTTCAAATTCCAGATTCATTCCCTTCCTCCCTTGTCACCCACTTTTGCTGGGAAGATAAGCAATTCAGTATGTGTTGTACATGTATAGCTATGCAAAACATTACCATAATAGATATATTGTAAAAGACTGGCTATATTTCCCTCCCACCTATCCCACTCCCCACTTGGTCCATTCTCTACTTTGATCCTGTCCCTTTTCAAACATTGGTGCTTCCAACCTCCCTCTCCCCCAGCAGGTCCTCCCTTCCATCATTCCCCCTCTCATGACCTTCACCCTTGCTCTCCTATATATCCTCTCAGATGTTCCATTTAGTATATATGTCATTCTCTCACTGAGCCAAATTCAATGAGGATATGCCTCTTCTATATGAGATAGTTTACCCCTTTCTGTCTCTCTCCATCTCCTTTCATTATATTCCTATCTCACGTCTTAATTTCACCTTTTAAGTATCATCCCTTCCTGTTAAATTTGACCTGTGCCCTCTAACTATGTATACCTGTAAACATATATACACACATTCACATACATATTCATATGCCCATATACCCTTCTTCAACTATTTTCATACTGAAAAGGTTTCATCAGTTACAGTCATGTTTTTCCATACAAGAATGTAAATAGTTCAACTTTGATCAGTTCCCTTTGATTTCTTTTCCCTGTTTACCTTCTCAAACATCTCTTGCTTCTTGTGGCTGAATGTCTAATTTTCTATTCAATTTTTGTTTTTTTTTTTTCTCATCAAGAATGCTTGAAAGTCCTCTATTCCACTGAATGACCATATTTTCCCATGAAACAAGATACTTAGTTTTGCTGGGTAGGTGATCTTGCTTTTAATCCCAGATCCTTTGCCCACAGAAATATCATATTCCATGACCGTTGATCCCTCAGTGTAGAAGCTGCCAGATCCTGTATTACCTGATTGTGTTTCCACAGTATTGAAATTGTTTCTTCCTGGCTGCTTGTAATATTTTCTCCTTGATCTGGGAATTCTGGAACCTGGTTATAATATTCCTAGGAGTTTTCTTTTTGGTATCTTTTTTCAGGACGTGATCTGTGAATTCTTTCAACCTGTATTTTGCCCACTGGTTCCAAAACATTAGGGCAATTTTCCTTGAGAATTTCTTGAAGGATGATTTCTAGGTTCTTTCATTGATCATGGCTTTCAGGTAGTCCAATAATTTTTGAATCATCTCTCCTGGATCTATTTTCCAGGTCAGTGGTTTTTCTAGGTCAGTGGTTTTTCCCATGAGATAGTTCACATTGCCTGCTATTCTTTCATTTGTTTGGATCTCCTTAATAGCATCTTGATTTCTCATAAAGTCACTAGGTTCCATTTGCTCCAGTCTAATTCTGAAGGAATGATTCTCCTCAGTGAGTTTTGAGATTCTTTTTCCATCTGGCAAATGTGGCTTTTTAAGGTATTCCTTTCCTCATTGCCTTTTTGAGCTTCTTTTGCCATTTAAGTTACTCTGTTTTTTAAGGTGCTATTTTCCTCAGTCAGACTGTTGACTCTGATTTCATACTTTTTTTTGCATCTTTCTCATATCTCTTCCTAATTTTTCCCCACTTCTCTTATCTGCTTCTTAAGGTGCTCTATGGCCATTAACCAGCTTGTAATTTCATTTGGGGCTTTTGGTGTAGGAGTTCTGACTTCACTGTCTTCCTCCTTTTCCATGCTTCATTCCTCTTTTCTCCAAAAATAGGAGTCTAATGTTGAATTCTTCTGTTTTTTTGTTTGTTTTGTTTCTTTTGCCTAGGCATGTTGCCACTCAATTATTTGACTTTTGGGCTTGTTGCCACAGTAGGACTCTGCCACCAGCCAGGGGAGCTTCTGTCTCAAACAGCGCTGGAGGTATTAGTTGGGTGCCCTCTCTGAAGCCCCCATACACTCTGGCAAGCTGGTCAGACACCCCAAAACCTCCGCCCCAGACTGCAATCCAGATCCAAGAAGGTTACTGCAAGAGTGATCCCCCCACCCAACCCCAGACTGATTACTGGTCTCGCTACAGTCTGCAGGCCAGGAGCTGAAGCTGCAACTGAAGCTGCAAAATTGCAGCTGCTCCAGGGCTACTCAGTGGCTTCTCACCACCAGGGGAAGAATTTGGTGTGCTCCCAAGTACTGGGCCCAAAGTCCATAGGGCACTGACTTCTCACTTTGTCCTAGCCATCTATGTGTTGATAATTCTGGAAATGCCACAGCTGCTGGTGTTCTGGGGTCCCTCCAGATGGCTGCTGGTCCAGCCTCCCTGGGGCTAAAACCTTAGACTCATTCGGGCCTGGGCCTGGCTCCCAAAGCACTGCTCTGGCCACTCCCTGCTGGGCTTCCCGGTTGTCCTCAGCGGAAGGTTAGCATCTCTGTGTCATTTTGGGGGTTCTGGAGCTCCAGAGTTTTTTCAGAGTCCCCATTTATTTATATTTGAAGTGGTGTGGGCAGGAGCTTCATGGAAGTGCTGTTACTACTCCACCATCTAGGCTCTGCCCCCCTACTCATAATTTATTAAAACACAATATTATGAAAGATGGCGGAGTAGAAACAGCTCATCCAAGCCACTCTGCCCCCAGATTCCCCCCAAACTATGTAAAAGGGGACTCTGAACAACTTCTGGGGCCCCAGCACCCACAGAATGACACACTGAAGCTAACCTCCTGCTGAGGACAGCCCAGCAGCCCTGCAGGAAGGACGAGCACAGCGGTCTGGGAAATGGCAGAGCACAACACGCAGAGTGCAGGAAGCAGAGCCGAGTGGAGCCCAGGTCCCAGTGAGCCCAGGTTTTAGCCCCAGGGTGGCAGGGCCAGCAGCCAGCTGGAGGAACCCCAGAACACCAGCAGCCGTGGCAACACCAGAATTATCAACATAGACATGCCTAGGACAAAGTAAGAGGTTAGTGTCCTATGGACTTTGGGACCTGTATTTGGGGGAATGCGTTGGCTCCCTCCCCTGGGGGCTAGAAGCCACTGAGGAGACACACTATTTTGTAGTTTTCAGAGGCAGCTCCAACTCCTGGCCTGGGAACTGTAGGGAGATCCAGTGATCAGTCGTGGGGGGGTAATCGCTCTTGCTTTAACCTCCCTGGATCTGGATTGTGATCTAGGGTGGAAGTCGTGGGTGGGTTTACAGCTTGCCAGAAATGGAAGTTGCCCCCCACATGTTCAGGACGAAAATTCCTCTATCTGGCCTTAAAGCTTAAAACAGAAAAATGCAACCCTAGACTCCCATTTTGGGGGCATAGAGCGGGAAAAGGACTGTGAGGTCAGAAGTCCTGTTCCAAAAGCCCCAGGGGAAAACATGAGTGGGTTGCAGGCCATAGAGGATCTTAAGAAGGACTTTAAAAATCAAATAAGAGAAGTGGAGGAAAAATTGGAAAGAAAAATGAGAAGGATGCATGAAAAGTATGAAATGAGGGTCAACAGCCTGACTGAGGAAAACAACACCTTAAAAAATAGACTAACTCAAATGGCAAAGGAGGCCCAAAAGGGCAATGAGGAGAAGAATGCCTTAAAAAGTCGAATTTGCCAGATGGAAAAAGAATCTCAAAAGTTCACTGAGGAGATTCATTCCTTCAGAGTTAGACTGGAGCAAATGGAAGCTAATGACTTTATGAGAAATCAAGATGCTGTTAAGCAGATCCAAACAAATGAAAGATTAGAAGGCAATGTGAAATATCTCATGGGAAAAACCACTGACCTGGAGAATAGATCCAGGAGAGACAATTTAAAAATTATTGGACTACCTGAAAGCCATGATCAAAGAAATAACCTAGAAATCACCCTTCAAGAAATTCTCATGGAAAATTGCCCTGATGTTTTATATCCAGAGGGCAAAATAGAGGTTGAAAGAATCCACAGATCACCTCCTGAAAAAGATCCCAAAAAGAAAACTCCCATGAATATTATAGCCAGGTTCCAGAATGCCCAGATCAAGGAGAAAATACTACAAGAGGGCAAAAGAACTGAGAATGAACCCAAGGGTCACCTACCCAGCAAAACTGAGTATTTTGTTCCAGGGGACAATATGGTCATTCAGTGGAATAGAGGACTTTCAAGCATTCTTGAGGAAAAAACCAGAATTGAATAGAAAATTTGACATCCAGACACAAGAAGCAAGAGATGCCTGAGAAGGCAATCAGGGAAAAGAAATCAAAAGGAACTTATCAAAGTTGAACTATTTACATTCCTATATGGAAAACCAATAACTGTGAGTGATGATATCTTTCTCACTATGAAAATAATGGAAGAAGGGTGTGTGGTCATATGAATACATATGTGAATGTGTGTGTATATGGATAGAGGGCATAGGTTGAATTTTGGGGGAAGGGGAATACTCAAGGGGTGAAATTATGAGGTGAGAGAGGAAAGTGGCAAGAGGAGATGGGGAAAGACAGGGTAGGGTAAACTATCTTATGTACAAGAAGCGAGGGGAAGTTTTTGCAAGGGAGGGGGAGAATAGGAAGGAAAAAAAAAGGCAAATCCACATTCTCATTGAATTGGGTTCAGGGAGAGAATGACATACATACCAAATGGGATATCTCAACCTGCAGCAGAATAGGGGGAAGGGGGATGAGAGGAGGGATGATGGATGGGTGGGGGGGGGCATCCTTGGGGGGAGGGGTGGTTGGAAGTACCCACTATAGAAGAGGGACAGGATCATGTAAGGAATGGACCAGGTGGGGGGTGGGATGAGTGGGAGGGAATTATAAGCAGCCTTGTACAATATATCTACTATGATAATGTTTTGCATAGCTAAACATGTACAACATATACTGACTTACTTATTTCCCCAGAGGGAATGGGTTACAAGGGAGGAAGGAAATGGATCTGAAATTCGAGGTCTTAAGATTAAATGTTTCAAATATATATAAATACTATTATTAATACTCTTTTGCTCATAATTGGGAGATAAGATGTGCAGGCATTGGGACACAAAGATTCACCTTCCTCTAATGGAAAAGTCGAAGGGGGTATGGAAGAAGGTATGGGAGAGAGCAGATTGGAAGAAGTGATATCTTGTGGGACTGCTATTCTGGGAGGTTGGGTATGGGAATAACAGGGGGCAAATGATTGTACCTCAAAATCTGGCAGAAATGAATGATGTAAAACAGAAGTTAATAAAGCATTTGTTTAAAAAAAAACAAAAAAACCCCACAATATTATTCCATTATAATCATAGTATATGATTGTTCAGCCATTCCTCAATTGATGAGCATTCCCTCAATTTCCAATTCTTTGCCACCACAAAAAGAGCTTCTATAAATGTTGTGATACAAAGATGTCCTTTCCCCTTTAATTTAATCTCTAGGCAGCACAGACCTTGTGGTGGTATTTGCAGGGTCAATGATTATGCAGAGTTCTATAACCTTTTTGGGTTAGTTTCAAATTGTTCTTCAGACTATTTGGACTAGTTCACAACTCCATCAATGATGCATTAGGGTTTCAGATTTTTCACATTCCCTCCAGCATTTATCACTTTCTTTTTCTGTCATTTTAACCAATATGAGAACTATGAGGTGATATATTAGAGTTGCTTAAATTTTTCATTTTTTTCTAAAAAGAAGTGATTAAGACCATTTTTCTCATAACTATAGCTTTGTTTTCTTCTTCTGAAAACTGCCTCTTTATATTCTTTTACCATTTTACCTACATATTTGAGAAATGATTTCTTTATCAAAGAAACCTGAGGAAAACATTTTCCCATTTTCTTATTTTTCTTACATTTGACCACATCAGTTTTGTTTGTGAAAAATCTTTTTAAATTTCATATAATTAAATTATATATTGTACTTTCTGTAATCCCCTTTATCTCCTCTTTGGTTATAAACTCTTCTGTTATCTGTAGATTTGACGGGTACATTTTTCCATGCTCCCATAATTTACTTCTAATATCACCCTTTCTGTCCAAATCCCTTATTTATTTTTACCTTTTTCTGGTGTTTGGTATGAAATGTTGATCTATACTTAGTTTGTGCTATACTTTTTCCTAGTTTTCCCAGAAAAGTTTGTCAAATTTTGAGTTCTTACAGTAAAAAGTTAGATCCTCGGATTTATTTTACACTGGTTTACTATGGACATTGAGGAATATGTATGGTGTATCTAACCTCTTCCACTCATACATTACTCTTTTACTTAGCAAGTACTAAATGGTTTTGTTGATTAATTCTTCATAGTATAGTTTGAAATCTTGAACTTTTATCTTACCTTCCTTAGGATGTTTTTCATCAATTCCTCTGATATGGTTGACCTTCTCTTCTCCCAGTTCTATAAAAATAATTATTAAGTAGCTTTTATGGTACTGAATAAGTAAATCAACTTAGGTAATATTGTCATTTTTTTATATTGTCTTGGTTTACTGTAATGAAAAATGGGAATTTGAAGATCTTCCCTGCCCCTTGTATTGGCAACCTAAAGGGCCCTTAGCACTTAGTTTCAAGTTCAAGTATTAAGACCGAGAACTTATGAATTCCACAGTGGAATGGACTTTTTTGTGTTTTATTAAATCCTTTATTTTTTTTAAACAAATGCTTTATTAACTTCTGTTTTACATCATTCATTTCTGCCAGATTTTGAGTTACAGTCAGTTTCCCCCTGTTATTCCCCTACCCAACCTCCCAGAACAGCAGTTCCACAAGATATAGCTTCCTCCAATATGCTCTCTCCCATACCTTCTCCCATACCCCCTTGACTTTTCCATTAGAGGAAGGTGAATCTTTTGTCCCAATGCCTGCACATCTTATCTCCCAATTATAAGCAAAAGAGTATTAATAATAGTATTTATATATATTTGAAACATTTAATCTTAAGACCTCGAATTTCAGATCCATTTCCTTCCTCCCTTGTCACCCATTCCCTCTGGGGAGATAAGTAATTCAGTATATGTTGTACATGTCTAGCTATGCAAAACATTATCATAGTAGATATATTGTACAAGGCTGCTTATAATTCCCTCCCACTCATCCCACCCCCCACCTGGTCCATTCCCTACATGATCCTGTCCCTCTTCTATAGTGGGTACTTCCAACCTCCCCTCCCCCAAGGATGCCCTCCCATCCATCATCCCTCCTCTCATCCCCCTTCCCCCTATTCTGCTGCAGGTTGAGATATCCCATTTAGTATGTATGTCATTCTCTCCCTGAACCAAATTCAATGAGAATGTGGATTTGCCTTTTTTTCCCCTTCCTATTCTCCCCCTCCCTTGCAACCACTTCCCCTTGTTTCTTCTACATGAGATAGTTTGCCCTACCCTGTCTTTCCCCATCTCCTCTTGCCACTTTCCTCTTTCACCTCATAATTTCATCCCTTGAGTATTCTCCCTTCCCAACAAATTCAACCTATGCTCTCTATCCATATACACACACATTCACATATGTATTCATATGACCACAAACCCTTCTTCCATTATTTTCATAGTGAGAAAGATATCATCCCTCACAGTTATTGTTTGTCCATATAGGAATGTAAATAGTTCAACTTTGATAAGTTCCTTTTGATTTCTTTTCCCAGATTACCTTCTCAGGCATCTCTTCCTTCTTGTGTCTGGATGTCAAATTTTCTATTCAATTCTGGTTTTTTCCTCAAGAATGCTTGAAAGTCCTCTATTCCACTCTATTATTGTCCCCTGAAATAAAATACTCAGTTTTGCTAGGTAGGTGACCCTTGGGTTCATTCTCAGTTCTTTTGCCCTCTGGAATATCATATTGTATGCCCTTCAATCCCTCAGTGTAGGAGCTGCCAGGTCCTGGGCTATTCTGATTGTGTTTCCACAATATTGAAATTGTTTCTTCCTGGCTGCTTGTAGTATTTTCTCCTTGATCTGGGGATTCTGGAACCTGGCTATAATATTTCTGGGAGCTTTCTTTTTGGGATCTTTTTCAGGAGGTGATAGGTGGATTCTTTCAACCTCTATTTTGCCCTCTGGATCTAAAACATCAGGGCAATTTTCCTCGAGAATTTCTTGAAGGGTGATTTCTAGGTTATTTCTTTGATCATGGCTTTCAGGTAGTCCAATAATTTTTAAATTGTCTCTCCTGGATCTATTTTCCAGGTCAGTGGTTTTTCCCATGAGATATTTCACATTGCCTTCTAATCTTTCATTTGTTTGGATCTGCTTAACAGCATCTTGATTTCTCATAAAGTCATTAGCTTCCATTTGCTCCAGTCTAACTCTGAAGGAATGAATCTCCTCAGTGAACTTTTGAGATTCTTTTTCCATCAGGCAATTTCGACTTTTTAAGGCATTCTTCTCCTTGTTTCCCTTTTGGGCCACCTTTGCCATTTGAGTTAGTCTATTTTTTAAGGTGTTGTTTTCCTCAGTCAGGCTGTTGACCCTCATTTCATACTGTTCCTGCATCCTTCTCATTTCTCTTTCCAATTTTTCCTCCACTTCTCTTATTTGATTTTTAAAGTCCTTCTTAAAGTCCTCTATGGCCTGCAACCCACTCATGTTTTCCCCTGGGGCTTTTGGAGTAGGACTTCTGACCTCACAGTCCTTTTCCCACTCTATGCCCCCAAAATAGGAGTCTAGGGTTCCATTTTTCTGTTTCCTTTGCCTTGGCATGTTGCCACTTGATTACCTGACTTTTGGGCTTGTTGCCACACTATGGCTTTAAGGCGAGATAGAGGAATTTTTGTCCCGAACATGTGGGGGGCAACTTCCGTTTCTGGCAAGCTGTAAATCCACCCACAACTTCCACCCTAGATCACAATCCAGATCCAGGGAGGTTAAAGCAAGAGCGATTACCCCCCAAGACTGATCACTGGATCTCCCTACAGTTCCCAGGACAGGAGCTGGAGCTGCCTCTGAAAACTACAAAATAGCGTGTCTCCTCAGTGGCTTCTAGCCCCCAGGGGAGGGAGCCGACGCATTCCCCCAAATTCAGGTCCCAAGTCCATAGGACACTAACCTCTTACTTTGTCCTAGGCATGTCTATGTTGATAATTCTGGAGTCGCCACAGCTGCTGGTGTTCTGGGGTTCCTCCAGCTGGCTGCTGGCCCTGCCACCCTCGGGCTAAAATCTGGGCTAACTGGGACCTGGGCTCCGCTCGGCTCTGCTTCCTGTGCTCTGCGTGTTGTGCTCTGCCGTTTCCCAGACCGCTGTGCTGGTCCTTCCTGCAGGGCTGCTGGGCTGTCCTCTGTGGGAGGTTAGCTTCTCTGTGTCTTTCTGTGGGTGCTGGTGCTCCAGAAGTTGTTCAAAGTCCCCTTTTACATAGTTTGGGGGGAATCTGGGGGCAGAGTGGCTTGGAGCAGCTGTTTCTACTCCTCCATCTTGCCTCCGCACCTCTGCAATGGACTTTTTAACATAACAGTGAGGGGCAGAACAGGGAGGAGCTAATACCATATATAAGGAAAAAACCGAAGCTGAGAGAAGACAGAACTTCTGGGAGTGAGCATCTGGTGACTGGGCTGCTACTCCTAGAGAAAGAAAGAGAACTGAGAACTGAACTGAAAACTGAGAATTGAGAAGAGAACTGAGAACTGAGAACTGAACTGAGAATTGAGAAGAACTGAGAAATTAGAAGAGAAGAGAACTGGGAGGAGGCATAGCTGTGGTGTTGGTACTTTGCCACTTTTGATGTTACTTTTTCAGTTTCATCAGCTAATAGAGGATAGTGCTGCTGTTACAGAATCTCTGGGACCTTGTGCTGGTTCAGAAGCCCTGAAAGAGAATTTTCTTGTTGTTTGTTTACAGAAATCCTGGAGGAGGGTCTTGCTAATAATTTCAGAGGTCCAGGGACTATACTGATGATTTGTGTTGATTTCTCAGACCTTGTTCTTGGGTCTATGTTAATTTCACTGGCAGAAAGTGAATTGATGATGGTGCTGGCATTGTGAATGAATTTTATTGTGTCTTTTTTAAGCTTTGTTTTCCTAGTAATTGGAACTGTGAACTATTTGAAGTGGAATACACACTGTGAGCTTCAATACGGAACAGGAACTGGACAAGGAGCTGGAAAACAAAATGCTGGCAGGAGCTGGGAACATGGAAGAGGAAGCAGGGAAGCTGAGAGCCTGCCTCGAGTCAATATGAAAAGACTTCTGCTTGGATATTTAATGGAAGCTGAGAAGATCATAATTCAATAGGGGTGGAGAACTTTGACCTTTACATGTAGATGATTGAGTTAAGGATTTACTAATTAAGAATGATTGCAAACTAATCTCCAATTAAGAAGAAAGAGGACTTTTTTTGATTGAAGAGATTAAGACAATGTGACCTAGAGGTAAAGGACTTTGACCTTTTTAGTTTGTGTCAATTAAGGAGGCTTGCCTCCTTAAGGAGATTAAATTAAGGACTTCCAAAAAGATTGTGTTTCTAAATGAATGTAATCTTTTGCATAAAACTATGTGACAACTTTAGTGATAAGTTGTTAAGTTATAACTTTGTGATTGCTGTACTTTTATTTTTGTGAATGTTTTGCCTCAATTTGTTACTGAATAAATAGAGAGTTCACTATACTGTGTAATCAGAACTTTGAAAGCTGTTCACAGCAGCAGTCCTCTGGAAATCTGCTTGTACTTGGCTTTACATTTACCAATAAGCAATCGATATTTCCCAAACATTTAGCTTTGTCTTTATTTGTGTAAAAAGTCCTTTGTAATTGTGTTTGTATAATCCATGGGTTTGTCTTAGCAGGTTCCCAGCTATTTTATATCATCTGTAGTTATCTTAAATGGAATCTCTATTTCTATCTCTTGTTTCTTGGTTTTGTTGATATTATATAGAAATGTTGATTATTTATATGGGTTCATTTTATATTCTGTCACTTTGTTAATGTCATTAATTGTTTCAACTACTTTTTAGTTGATTCTGAAGAGTTTCCTTAGTATAACACCATATCTTTTGCAGAGTGAAAAATTCATTTCCTCAGACTCAATTTGATTCCTATAAGTATGATTTCAAGTAAGATCTTGAATAATAGTGGTGGTAGTGGTGATAATGGACATCCTTACTTCATTTCTGATCTTATTGGGAAGGTTTCAAGTTTATCCCCATTACAGATAATGCCTGATGATTTTTTTAGAAACATACTATTTGTTTCAAATTGCATTGATTCCTATGCTTTCTGGTGCTAGTATTTTCTAAAATAAGAACTAATTTTGTATTTTGTCAGACTTTCTGAACTTTTGATTCAATCATATGATTTTGTTATTATTATTTAAGGTCAATTATCTGATAATTTCCTAATATCAAAGCAGCCTTAAATTCCACATAAAGACCCCACCCATTTATAGTGTATGATCTTTATGATCTATTGCTGTAATCTCCTTGCTAGTATTTTTAACTTGTATCAATATTAATTAAAGCAATTGATTTATGATTTTCTCTCCCTCTTTTTAATGTCTGTGGTTTAGGTATCAGCACCATATGTGAGTCATAAAGGGAATTTGATAGGACTTCTTTATCTACTAATTTCAAATAGACAACAAACATTTGAATTGATTGTTCCTTAAATTTTTCATTGGATTCACTTATAAATCCATTTAGTTCTGGTAAACTCATTCATCACTTGGTCAGTTTCATTTTGTAAGATGACATTGTGGTGGTTGTTCAGTCATGTACAACTCTTCATTATCATATTTTGGGATTTTCTTTGTGAAGATACTGGAATTATTTTTCCTTTTCTTATCTAACTCACTTTACAAATGAGAAGCTGAGGCTAACAGGGTTAAGTGACTTGCTTAGGGTCACACAGCTAGTAGGTGTCTGAGCCTGGATTTGAACTCATGAAGATGAGTCTTCTGTGCCACCTAGTTCCCCTGTTCTAAAAGGGACCTATTTAAGTTTTCTATTTGATCTTCTGCTAATCTGGACAGTTTATATTTTTGTAAATTCATCCATTTTACTGAGATTGTTAGTTTTACTGCCATGTAATTAGGCAAAACAACATAATTATTTCAGTTTCATCTTCACTGGAGGTTCATTCACCCTTTTCATTATTTTATGAAATTTTCATTATTATTCACTAGTTCCTGGTATTTTTTACTAATTTAATGCTTTTTTTCTTTCAATTTTATTAATATTGCTTTTGACTTTCACAATTTCCATTTTGGTGTTTAATTGAGGTTTGTTAATTTGTTTTTTGTTTGTTTTTAAGTGACTTGGCAAATTCGTTGATTTGTTCTTCCCTATTATTTTAAATGTATGCATTTGAAGATATAAAATTTCCCTTACTTTTGTGGATTCCCCCTTATTTTGGAATGCTGTTGTGCTGTTATTACCTTCAATGGATTTATTGTATTTTTTATGGTTTGTTTTCTGACCCACTTATTCTTTAGGATTAGATTATTTAGTTTCCAATTAGATTTTCACATATGTTTTCCCAGGCTTTTATTAAATATAATTTTATTACACTATGGTCTGGAAAAGATGCATTTAATGTTTCTGCTTTTCTGCATTTGGTTATGGCTCTTTTATATGTGTATTCAAGTACGTAGTCAATTTTTGTGAAACTCCATGTACGTCTGAGAAAATTGTATCCATCTTTCTGTTCCCAATCAGTTTTCTCCAGATTTCTATCATCGTTAGTTAGATTTACTCTAGCTCTGAGAGTGGAAAGCTGAGGTTCCCCATTAGTATAATTTTATATATGTTTCTTCCTATAATTTATTTTTCTTTTGAGCATTTGGATGCTATTTCCATTTGGTGCATGTATGTTTAGTATAGATACTACTTTATTGTCTATGGTACATTTTTAGCAGGTGTTGTTTCCCCTGCTAATTCCTTTTAGTTAGGTCTATTTTTGTTTTGTTTGGGATCAAGATTGTTATTGCTGTCTTTTTCACTTGAGCTTAAGCATAATAATAGATTCTGTTCCAGCCCCTTGTTTTAACTGTCCTTGGGTTTTTTCTGTTTCAAGTATGTTCCTTTTTAAACAGTGTATTCTTAAATCCTGGTTCCTAATCTATTCTCTATGTGCTTCCATTTTATGGGTGCATTCATCCCATTCACATTCACAGTTATAAATGCCAACTGTGCATTTCCTTCCATCATATTTTCTTCTGTTTTTGCTTCTCTCTCCTTTACTTTGTCCCTCCGAATCTGTTTTTACTTCTGACTACTGCTTATTTCACTGTTCTCCCTTTAATCAACCTTCCCTTTCTCTTGTGACCTTCCTGTTCTACATCCCTTTAGAGAATTTCTATCACCACTTGAGTATGTACATATGTTTTCCCACATTCAACCAATTGAGATGTAAGTGAGATTCAAACATTACATACCCTGCCCTCCCATTTCCCTTTCCACTGTAAAACCTCTTCCTTGTGAGCTTCTTTTATCAGATAATTTTCCTAATTCTTTCTCTTCCCTTTCTCCAAGGGCTTCTCTCTTTCTTACCTATCCAGTATTTTATATCATCCAAACATAATCAACTTACTTCCATTCTCTCTTACTATATAGAATCTATCTAATTTTCCTAGTAATAATAAAGTTCTTAGAAGCATGAATCATATTCAAATGTAGAGAGGTAAACCGTCTAACCTTCTTGATTTGTCTTTCATATTTATGTTTTGATGTTTCTTTTGAGTCTTATATTTATTTAGAAGTCAAATTTTCTATTCATCTCTGATCTTTCCCTTAGGAATGCTTCAAAGTGCTTTATTTCATTAAATTCTTATTTTCCCTGGAAGTATTACAATCCTTTATTCCTTGATAGATTATTCTTGATTGTAATCTTAATTCCAAACTTTTAAAGGGGTAGCTGGTAAATCTTGAGTGATTCTCTCTGGTTTCTTTATTTCTTCTTCAGGTATTTTTTCTTTGATTTGGGAGTTTTGTTAATTTGGGAATTTGGCTATAATATTCCTGAGAGTATTCATTTTAGGATCTTTCATGTATTGATTAGTGGATTCCTTTGATGTATATTTTACCCTTGGGTTCTAGGCTATTGGGACAATTTCCCTTGATAATTTCTTGAAATATCTTGTGTAGTAACTTTCTTTGATCAAGGATTTTACATTATTCATTAATATTCTGAATTATCTCTCCTTGATCTTTTTTCCCATGTCTGTTATTTTTCCAATGACTATTTCACATTTTCTTCTGTTTTTAAAAAATTATATTAACTTAGTTTCATTGTGGTTTTTTTTTTTTGTCTTTTAAAATTTAAATTTTAAGGAATTATTTTCTTCAGTAAACTTGGGTATTTTTTTTCCTATTTGGCCATATAAGTTTTTAAGGAGTTATTTTCATCAGCAAATTTTTGTACTTTTTCCCTTTAACCAATTTTTAAAGGTGTACTTTTCTCATTATTTTTGGCCCTCTTTTTCCAAATTACTAATTCTTTTCATTATTTTCTTCTTTGCTTTCATTTCTTTACCTACTTTTCCCTCTAATCTTCTTATTTGATATTTAAAATCACTTTTATTTCTTCAAGCAATTCCTATTAGGTTTGTATCTAATTATTTTGTTTTTCCTTTGTGGCTTTCTTTATAGCTGTTTTGAATTCATTGTTTTCTTCTAAGTTTATGACTGCATGGATGAAAAAACTAATGGTACTTCAAGGTGGTAGCAATAGAAACTTCAGGAACCTTCAAGGCAGAAGCAGTAAAGGGATCTGTCAACTGGTAAGAAAGAGATTACAGGTACCATTGGGCTCAGGACAAGATGCTATTTGGTAACTCTATTGCCTATCTTTAGTTCTGTGTTATACTTCAATGGAAGAGATAGATTCTTTCAGCTAGAATGAAGTGAGAACCCTGAGTAGCTTTTTATGATCAAGTTATTATAATTATTTGTTATTGTCATTTGTTCATTTTCCTACCCTACTTGTAGTTTTCAAACTTTATGTTAATGATATACTCTATTCCCAGTGTGGGGGAGTTAGAAAGAGCTCTCTCTCAAGCTTCAGGATTTTTTGCACTCTTCCTTCCAGAACTAGTTCTGGGGATTTGAATATTTTCAATGCTTCTGAGGTAGTGTCATCTGGAGAGAAATGTGGTCCCTGCTCTCTTGATCTTTACTCTATTCCTTACACAGGAAGAGGTCCTGATCACTTGGCATTGCATATAATACTGCTTCTCAGTGCTTCTCCTCCCTTTGGGACAGTAATGACTGTATACTGAGGGTTTCCATTTTTTCTGGATCAAAGATAGTTATTTTTGGCCTTGAACTATGACCCAGAAGGGATATAGCAATGGAGTTGCGTAACAGTTGCTCCTCAGGGAATCTCACTCCCTCTTAACTTAAAATGCTCCCCTCTACCCTTGAACTCTGACCCAGAAATGAGTATAGGCAATTGACAAATAATATCTTCTCCTGAGTCCAGTGCTAGCACAATGATACCCTATAATCTCTTTCTGACCAGTATCCAAGTCCCTTTCTGACTTCTTCCTTGAAAGTCCTGAAGCTTCTGTTGCCACCACCTAATCCTACCATCAGTGTTTTATTAATGTAGACTCTGCACCAGCCCCTCCATATCACATATTTCTATTTCCTACTTCTTATGCTGTTTTGGACTGGAAGAAAGTCTACTCTGAACTAATTGTTGTCTTTGCCATCCCAGAATCAATTTGAGGTATTATTTTACATTTTTTGGATGGGAATTGTTAGGATAGCCCAGCTGAGTGCTTTTTCTGCTACACCATCTTGGTTTTGCTGTGGATTTTTTTGTTAAATGTTCTAAACTTTGGTTAAGCAGTGAGCTTAAAATTCTAGGTATATGATAATGATCCGTTGTTATGTTAATATTTAGGTTACTGAAATGGCACAGAGAGAGTATTTGTGTGAGGAATGATGATAAAATTAGTTTGCAAACAGCATAGACCACCAGGAAAAAAATGCTTTAGTAAAATAAGAATGTTCTGAATCAAATCAAAAGAAAACAGTCACTCCTGATGTTAAACACGTTACTTGAAGATAGGAATGGTTTCAAGGAACTGTTGACATCAGATAACTTATATATGACTACTTAGAGGTTTTTGAAGGTCACAAATGAATAAATATAAATTAAAGAAATGAAGGGTGATTATAGGTCATACCTGTCAGAAAAGTGTTTTGTTTGTTTGTTTTTAGTTTCATATCTTAAGGTAATGATTGCTTATTGAATAAAAGGAGCCCTTGACACGAGGCATTAATAGTTGTAGAAGACAAAAAAGAAGCTTTGTGTAACAGGAGTCAGAATGAATCAGGAACAGAAGTCATAGAAGGTCATAAGAGAAATGCTTGTAGAAGAAAAAATACAGAATCTGACAGAATCTAAGCATTGTTGAGAGGTATAATTTGCAACTGAGGCAGAAAGCTTTTTAACTTTATAAGATTGGTGTATCTGATAGAAACAGACTGGAGCAAAGCAGAATCATCTGCCATTTGAATAGTTTTCTGGATTAATCTTATTTTCATCCTATCTAAATGTGTAGAGGGGGGAGGAAATCCCATGGGGCCTATGTTTCCTTTTGCGGTCTTCTGCAATTAAGAGAATAAGAAGATTAAAAAGAATGACAGATTTTACACCTGTTTTCACCAGAGTTGTGCTGATATAATTTTGCTAAAAGTTCTGTGTTGGGGAGAGGAGTACACATTTAATAATTACAGCCCTATCTCTTCATGCCCCATTGGTGTGCTTCCCATTTTCACAAAATGAGACACTATGAAAACTTTCTCAGAACCCCGAAAAGGGTGGAGATATGTTAAAAGAGTAAAGTATTGTTTTACCAGCTTGAGAAAAGAAGCAGTTTACAAGTAATTTAGGCCATTTTCTACAGTGATCAAGGAAATCAAGCATTAGAGAATAGAGTTTTACCTAATCCTGGCACACAGGTTTCCCTAGTCATCTCTGTTAGGTTCCTATATGTGTATTCCTACTTTTCTCCAAAGATAATGTTTGCATTGTTGGGATAGTGCCAACCATAATTCTGGTAGAACTATTTTATTTTTATTAATTCTGATTTTATCTCCTATTGAATAAATGTTTGATTTTTATTACTTTTTCTTTATACTGTTTAGTAAATTAGTCATGTTTAAGAGCTTATGGTGTCATAGTGTCTCATTTTGTGAAAATGGGAAGCACACCAATGGGGCATGAAGAGCTAGGGTTGTAATAATTAAATGTGTACTCCTCTCCCCAACACAGAGTTACTCTGTGGATCGTGAAAGTTGAATTATAACAGCATAGCTATCCCCTTCCAACCTCTAACAAATCTACCTCCCCCCACACCAATGCTAGATCTAACAAAAATGAGTATAAGTATATTTACAGAGCCAAAAAAATAGTCCCTGCTTAGGATCTTAGCATCTAATAGGAGAAGTAATTTGAATTTTTAAATTGAAAACAATTAAATAGAACCATATGATATACCAGATAATTTGTTTCAGAAGGAATGAACTAAAGAGTCCTGAGAAAAATTTCTTGCTTTAGGTGGGACTTTAGCTGATATATGAAGTGAGCCAGGGAAACTCGGAGACAGGAATGAAGAGAGCATATCCTAGGCAATAGTGGACAGCCACTAAAAACTATTACAGAAGTATTCTGAAAGAGGAATAGCAAGGAAACTAGTGTCACTGGATCTGAGATCATGTAGAGCGGAGGACAGTGTAAAAATACTGGAGAGGCAGAAAGAAGTCGGGTTGTAAAAGGGCTTTAAAAAGTCAAGCAGAAGAATTTATCTTTTATTCTGGAGGCAATAGGGAGTCACTGGAGTTTATTTAATGGCAGGGTAATATGAGCAAACCTGCATTTAAAGAAAATCACTTTAGGAGTTGAGTGGAGGATTATTGGAGTGGGGAAAGATTTAAGGCACAGACACCAACCAGAAGGCTTTAATAATACTATAGGTATGAGGTGAAAAGGACTGCACCAGAGTAGTTGCAGTGAAAGGAAAGAAAGATATGCATCTATCTATCTATCTATCTATCTATCTATCTATCTATCTATCTATCTATCTATCTATCTGTCTGTCTGTCTATGTATGTATGTATCTATCTCTATATATGATGATGATAAAAGTATTAATAACATGTGCATGGCCTCATAGCTAGCTTCAGAAGCAGGTTGCAAATTCGTGCCCTCCTAAATATAGCACTTCCCTATAACACCACTTTAGAGAAGGTCCGAATTTTAGTTAGATAGATAATGTGGGGCCATACAATATATCCATCCATGTGTTCTTTCTCGGGAGTTTTACAGAATTTTCCTTCATAAGTCATTTGTAGGTGATTCGAGTATTCATATGACTCAGAATAATTTAGTCACTCAAAGTTATTCTTTGAAGAATATTGCTGTTACTTTATACTTTGTTCTCTTGGTTCTGCTTATTTAACTATGTATTTTTATGCAAGTCTTTCCATTTTTTTCTTAAATCAACCTGCTTGTCATTATAGTAAGTAGTATTCCATCCCAATCTTATATCACAACTTGTTCAGTCATTCCCCATTTGATGGGCATCCCCTTAATTTCTAGTTCTTTGACACCACAAAGAGAGGTGCTACAAATATTTTAGAACATACAGGGCCTTTTTCTTTTTGCTCAGATTGCTTTGAGAAACAAAAATAATAGTGATATTGCTGGGTCAGAGAGCTTATACAGTTTTAAAACTCTTTGGGCATAATTCCTTATTGCTCTCCAAAATAATTGGATCAGTTCACAGTTCTACAAAATGTGTTTTAGTATCCCAATTTTCAGCATCTCTACAATATTTATCATTTCCCCCTTATGTTATTTTAGCTAATTTGATAGGTAAAAGATGGTAATTCAATATTTTAATTTGTATATCTCTAATAAATAATAAGTTGGAGTATTTTTCATATAACTATAACTATAACTATATATATGCATATATATATATATATATAGCTATAATTTCTTCCCTAAAAACTACTTGTTCATATCCTTAAACCACTTATTAATTGGAGAATGACTCATATTCTTAAAAATTTGATTCCGTTCTTCTGCATTTGAGATATGAGTCTGTTATCCTAGAAACTGTGTTAAAAGATTCCCCAATTATCTGCTTTCCTTCTAATATTGGCTGCAATTTTTTAAAAAGAACCTTTTAAAATTTAATATAATAAAAATTATCTATTTTGTAATGCAAATGTTCTCCATCTTTTGTTAATTCAAAAGTTCTTCTATTGAAAGATCTGGTAGGTAATATGTTCCACGTCTTAATTTACTTATAATTTCTCCCTTTGGGTATAGAATATGCATTCATTTAGACTTTATCTTGGTAAATGATGTAAGATATTAATTTATACCTAATTTCTAAATGCTGCTTTCCCGTTTTCCCAACATTTTTTTTTTTAAATAGTGAATTCTTATTGCAAGGAGCCTAGGTCTTTTTGTTTATCAAACACAAAGTTAGTATAGGTGTTTACTATTGTGGATTGTATATTTACTATATCTTACTGATCCACCATTATATTTCTTTTTTAAGCAATTAATTCATTAATGGAATAAAACATTTTATTTCTTAAGCAGCACCAAATAGTTTTGATAATTAATACCTTGTTAGAGAATATAAAATCTGTTACTGTCAGATCTCCTTGCTATATATTTTTCACTAATTTATTTCATATTTTTTACCTTTTGTTCTTCCAAATGAATTTTGTTATTATTTTATAGCTCAATAAAATAATTTTTAGATTAATTGCAATGGTGCTGAATAAGTAGATTATTTTAGGTAGAGCTGTCATTTTTATTACATTGGCTTATTTTTATTACATTAGGTATTTTATATTGTTTACATTTATTTTATTTTATTTTATTTCAGATTTCAAATGCTCTATCAACTTCCGGTTTACATCATTCATTTCTGTCAGATTTTGAGTTATACTTTTTCCCCTTTTTTCCCCTATGCACCACCCCAAAATAGCAGTCCCACAGGATATTACCTCATCCAATGTGCTCCATCTCTTCTCCCATACCTCCTTCAACTTTTCCAGTAGGGCAAATTGAAGCCTCATGCCCCAATGCCTACACATCTTATCTCCCAATTATATGCAGAATAGTATTAATCATAGTATTTATGTATTTTTTTCAAAAATTTGGTTTTAAAATGAAGATAAAGAACTCAGTATATACTGTACATGTGTACAGTGGCAAAACATTACCATAGTAGATATATTGTAAAAGACTGACTATATTTCCCTCCCTCCTATCCCACCTCCAACCTAGTCAACTCCCAACATTGGTCCCGTCCTTTTTCAAAAGTGGCTGCTTCCACTTCCCCCCACAAGCTTACCCTCCCTTCCATTGACCACCCTCAGATCCCCTACTCCCCTACTCTCCTGTAGGGTGAAAAACACTATTTAACATGTATGTCATTCTGTCCCTGATCCAAATTCAATGAGGATAAGGTTTTGCCTTTTTGCCTTCTTGTTCTTCCCCTCCCTTGAAACCATTTTCCCTTCCTTCTTCTATATGAGATAGTGTACCCCATTCTGCCTCTCCACATCTCCTCTCATTATATTCATCTCTCACCTCTTAATTTCACCTTTTAAGTATCATCCCTTCCTATGAAATTCGACCTGTGCCCTCTATCAATGTATACCTGAGAACATATATTCATTCGTATGCCCATATACCCTTCTTCAACTATTTAAATACTGAAAAAGTTTCATCAGTTACAGTCATTGTTTTTCCATACAGGAATGTAAATAGTTCAATTTTGATCAGGTCCCTTTGATTTCTTTTCCCTGTTTACCTTCTCAAAAATCTCTTGCTTCTTGTGTCTGAATGTCTAATTTTCTATTCAATTCTTGTTTTTTCATCAAGAATGCTTGAAAGTCCTCTATTCCACTGAATGACCATATTTTCCCATGAAACAAGATGCTGAGTTTTGCTGGGTAGATGATTCTTGGTTTTAATCCCAGCTCCATTGCCCTCAGGAATATCATATTCCATGCCTTTTGATCCCTCAATGTAGAAGCTGCCAGAACCTGAGCTATCTTGATTGTGTTCCCACAATATTGAAATTGTTTCATCCTGGCTACTTGTAATATTCCTAGGAGTTTTCTTTTGGGGATCTTTTTCAGGAGGTGATTGGTGGATTCTTTCAACCTCTATTTTGCCATCTGGTTCTAAAATATCAGGGCAATTTTCCTTGAGAATTTCTTGTAGGATAATTTCTAGATTCTTTCTTTCATCATGGTTTTCAGGTAGTCCAATAATTTTTTATTATCTTGCCTGAATCTATTTTCCAGGTCAGTGGTTTTTCCCATGAGATATTTCACATTGCCTTCTATTCTTCCATTTGTTTGGATCTGCTTAATAGCATCTTGATTTCTCATAAAGTCACTAGTTTCCATTAGCTCCAGTCTAATTCTGAAGGAATGATTCTCCTCAGTGAGCTTTTGAGATTCTTTTTTCATCTGATAAATTTTGCTTTTTAAGGCATTCTTCTCCTCATTGCCTTTTTGAGCCACTTTTGCCATTTGAGTTAGCCTATTTTTAAGGTGTTATTTTCCTCAGCAAACCTGTTGACTCTCATTTCATACTTTTCTTGTATCTTTCTCATTTCTCTACCCAATTTTTTCCACCACTTCTCTTATCTGCTTCTTAAGGTCCTCTATGACATGTAACCGACTCTTATTTTCATTTGGGGCTTTTGGTGCAGGATTTCTGACCACATAGTCCTCCTCCTGTTCCATGCTTTGATCCTCTTTGCCCCCAAAATAGGAGTCTAATGTTGAGTTTTTCTGTTTATTTTGTTTCCTTTGCCTAGGCATGTTGCCACTCAATTACTTGACTTTTGGGCTTGTTGCCACAGTAGGACTCTGCTACCTGCCAGTGGAGCTTCTGTCCCAAACACTGAGGCAGTCTCAGCTGCCAGAGGTATGAGTTGGGTAGACTCTCTGAAGCCTCCACAAGCTCTGGCAAGCTGGTCACACACCCCAAGTCCTCCACCCCAGACTGCAATCCAGATCCAAGAAGTTTAAAGCAAGAGTGATTACCCCCCAGACTGATCGCTGAAGCTGCAATGTGCTAATGTGGCACAAGCTGTGCCAGCTCCTCAGTGGCTTCTTTCCTCCAGAGGAAAGCAGCTACATGCTCTCCCAACCAGTCCCAAAGTCCATAGGACACTGACCTCTTACTTTGTCCTAGGCATCTATGTGTTGATAATTCCGGAAATGCCACAGCTGCAGGTGTTCTGGGGTCCCTCCACCCAGCTGCTGATCCGGCCAAACTAGGGCTAAAACCTTGGACTCACAAGGGGCTGGGCTGGGCTCCCAGAGGGCTGTCCTGGCTGCTCCCTCCCTCCTTTGCTCTCCTCAGTGCGAGGTCAGCTTCTCTGTGTCATTTTGTGGGTTCTGGGGCTCCAGGTGTTGTTCAGAATCCCCCTTCTACATAATTTTGATGTGGTGTGAACAAGAGCTCCCAGAAGTGCTATTTCTACTCCCCTGTACATTTATTTTAAATGAAATATCTTATATCTTATGTTGATAATTTATGTGAGTGTATTTTATATCCTATGTTATCTAAATGTGCCTGCAGATAGGGAAGATCTTAGTTAAAATCTGGACTCAGATACTTACTAGTTGTGTAACCCTGACCATTCACTTAACCTTTATTTGCCTTAATTCACTGGAGAAGGAAATGGCAAACGACTTCAGTCTGCCAAGAAAACTCCGTGGATGGCTTTGTCATAGTATGATCCTTGGGATCCCAAAGGTATTGACACAATTGAATGACAATTTTGTATACTCCAACTTTCTCAAATTTATTAATTGTTTCTACTATTTTTAGTTGAATATCTGGAATTTTTCAAGTATATAATTATATTGTTTGTTAATTATTTTCATTGCTCATTCTGATTCCTTGTGTTTCTTGTTCTTTTATTGCTATCACTAACATTTCTAATACAAAATTGAATAATATTGGTAATGATCATTAATCATAATATTAGCATTATTGCTTGTTTCATCCCTGATCTTATTCAGAAGGCTTTTAGCTTATTCCCACTACAAATAATGCCTACTAATGATTTTTGTTAGATGCTTCTTATCATGTTAAGGAAAAGTACATTTATAGCTATGCTGCCATGTGTTATTAATTGATACGAGTATTGTATTTTGTCAAAACCTTTTTCTGTATCTATTGATATTGTTATATGATTTTTATTGCTTTTTCTATTGATGTAATTAATTATTTTAATAATTTCTTTATATTGAACCAACCTTGTGTTCCTGGCATAAATTCACTCAGTCACAATGTTTAACCTTTGTGATATATTCCTATAATTTCCTAGCTAGTACTTTACTTAAGAATTCTGCCTCAGTATGCATAATTTAAAATTGGTCTATACTTTTCTTCCTCTGTTTTTTCTCTTCCTGGTTTAGGTATCAGCACCATTTATGTTTCATAAGAGGAATTTGGTAGGACTATATTGATGAGTATTCCAAATAATTCATTTGTTGATATTTAAATGTTTGGTAGAATTCACTTGTAAATTCATCTGATCCTGATATTTATATCCAAACTCCCCTCCCCCTTAGGAGAATAATTTGTAGCCTGCTCACTTTCTTTTTCTAAAGTGGATTTATTAAAATATTCTATTCCCTCTTCTGTTAATCTGAGCACTCTGTATTTTTGTATGTATTCTTCCATTTCACTTAATTTTTAAATTGATTGACATATAATAGGACAACAAACTGTAATAATGGCTTATTTCATCTCTATCAGTGATATATTCACGATTTTCATTTTTAGTATTAGTGATATTGTTTTCTTCTTTCTCTTTTTTAATCATATAAAGAGATAGGTTACCTATCATAGTTTTTTTTTCCTTCAGAAAACCAACTCATAGTTTTATTTATTATTTAAGTGGTTTTCTTACACAGAATTTTATTAGTATCACCTTTAATTTTCAGGATTTCCACTTTGGTGTTTAATTAGGAATTAATAATAATTAATAAAATAATAACAATAGTGTTTATAATTGCATAAGCAATTTATAAAACTACTCTCCTCACTACTTCTCAATTTAAAGGTTTCAAATAATGAATTGATCGCTTGAAACTTGTCAGATTAAATTTGTTCTATATTTCAATGAGTTCCCTTATGTGATTCTGTGAAGATTAATACCACAAGATATATTTAAATTTTTACATCATAACTCTATGTTAAATAATATCCTCCAGTTTCTTTTTCTATTCCTCATTATTCTTGAAAGGATTGTCATTGACAGTTTGATTAACCATTTTTCCCTTTTCTTTCTATGCTTCTGGTGGTCAAATTTTAAAATGATAAAGAGATTAATTGTGTTAATAATAATTAACATTCATAAGGCATTTTTCTGAGCACTTAACATCTTTTTTTCCGTTTTCTCTTCAAAACAACCTTGTGGAGTAGATTCTATTAATATTTTCATTACCATTTTGTAGATGAGAAAATTGAGATAGACAGAGAAGGCTAATTATTGTCTTAACTTGCATTTGAATTTAGATCTTCTTCATTTCAATTGCACTGCAGCACCCAGCTACCTCAATGTTGCAGCAAATCTTTGATCTCTTTCATATATATTTTCCTTTTAATGTTGCAAAACAAAATCCTTTAGTTCTTTCTGTCCTATAACTAACTGGGTAAATGCCCTTATTTTTATAAATTTGGCTCATTCCCCTATATAATTGAAAAGTAATACCTTTTTGTTCCAAAATGTTCACCGTTTCCTATTTTCTTTCTAATCTTGCTGCAGGGATTTTGTTTGTGCAAAAACTTAAATTTTATTAAATAAAATTATTCATTTTATATCTCATAATGCTCTCTATCTCTTGTTTGTTCATAAATTCTTTCCTTTCTATAAATTTTACAGGTAAATTATTCCATGCTCCCCTAATTTGCTTATGATATCAACATTTACATCTAAATCATATGTCCATTTTGATCTTATGCGAATGCTCTTCTATTTCTATATATTTTTGGTCAAATTGCTTTAGAATTTTCCCAGCAATTTTTATCAAGTAATGATTATTTTGTCCCTAACCTCGATCTTTGGATCTTTGGGTTTATCAAACACTAGACTGCTATGTTCTTTTACTCTTCTATAATACCTAATGTGTAACTAATCTATTTTGCTCATCCATCACTCAGTCTCTTACTACCCAACATCCCATGTGTCTTGTCTTCTCATTATGTGGCCAATAATTTTAAGCTCCAACTTCAGCATGTTATCCTTTTAATAAGTAGTCTGAATTAATTTCTTTAAGTATTGAATAATTTGACCTCCTTGCTATCCAAGGAACTCCCAAAAGTCTTCTCCAGTACCACATGAAAGTGTTGATTCTGCAGCCCTCAGCTTTTCTTATAGCTCCTCCCTCCTAGCCATACATTACTACCAGAAAAACAAATAAACAAACAGATATAAGTTTACCTCTATGGACCTTTTTGGGAAAGGTTGTTTCTCTACTTTTTAGTATGCTGTACAGATTTGCCAAACCTTTTTCCAGATAAGCAAGTATGTTTCAATTTCAGGGCCGTAGTTAGTGTCTGTAGTGCTCATTCAGTCCAAGAATATAAAATCCAACCCTTTTTCCATTTTTTCTTCCTCTACTTGCCAGGAAGTGATGGGACCACTTACCAAGGTCTTAGCTTTTTAATGGTTAGCTTCAAGTGAAATTTTACACTCTTTTCTTTCTTCCTTATTAATAAGCCTCTTAATTCTTCTTTACTTTTTGCCATCTAAGTGGTATCATCTGCATGTTTGAGATTGTTTATATTTCTGCTGGCAACCTTCATTCCAACCTTATATTTTCAGTCTGACATTTTGAGTTATGTATTCTGTCCATAGGTTAATAAATAAAGTGACAACATACAGTCTTAAACCAGTTGTTCCTTGTTCAGTTCTAACTATTGCTTTTTGACCTGCATTCAGTTTCCTCAGGAAACAAGTAAGAAGATTTGGTACTCCCATCTCTGAGGACTTGCCACATTTTATTTTAATCCACATGGTAAAATAAATAGTTTAATGTCAATAAAGCCAAAGTAGATTTTTCCCCTAGAATTCCCTTGCTTTCTCCATTACAAAGTGAATGTTGATTTTCTAAATATACTATCATGCTATCTACAAAAAGTGAGAATTTTGTTTGCTCACTGCATATTCTAATTCCTTCAATTTATTTTTCTTGTTTTATTTCTATAGCTAATATTTCTAAATAGTATCGGTAATAAGATCATCCTTTCTTCACTAATTCTCTTGTTGGAAAGGATCCTAGCTTATCCCCATTATAGACAGTGCTTGCTGATGGTGTTAGATAAATATTACTTATTATTAAAAACTGCAACCTCCATTCATTCCTATGCTTTCTTGTGTTTTGTCAAAAACATTTTCTGCATCCACTGAGATAGTTATATGGGTTTTTTTGGTTGAATTTGTTATTGACATGGTTAATTAATCTGATTTTTCCAATACTGAACCTGGCCTTTATTCCTAGTATAAATCCTACCTGGTTTTATTATATGATCTTTGTGACATATTATCGTAATCTCCTTGCAACTATTTTATTTATTTATTTTTTATATCAACATCCTTACGGAAAATTGATCTGTAGTTTTCTTTCTATGTTTTTGCTCTTCCTAGTTTAGATATTGGCAGCTTATTTGTATTGGAGAAGATACTTGTTGGATTTCTTCTTTGCCCATATTTACAAATAGTTTCATAGTATTGTATTTAATTGTTCTTTAAATGTTTGTTAGTATTCATTTGTGTATTCATCTGGGCCTGGGAATTTTTTTTCTAGCTCATTTATGACTTGCTCAATTTATTTTTCTAATATAAAGTCACACAAGTATTCTATTTTGTCTTCTGTACACCAGGGTAATTTATATTTTGGCAAAATTCATCCATTTCAATAAGATTGCACACAAATTGGGGAAAATAGCTCCTGATAATTGCTGGTGCATTGACCCTTTTCATTTTTTGTTAATAATTTGTTTTTCTCTCTTCTTATTCAAATTAACTAATGGTTTATCTATTTTAATTGTTTTCATTTTCATGCAAACCAGTTCTTAGTCTTATTTATTAGTTCAATGGTTTTCTTTCAATTTCTTTAATCTCAACTTTGACTTTCAGGATTTCTAATTTGGTGTTAACTTAGTGATTTTATTTGTTCTTTTTCAAGATTTTTTAAGTTGCATGACAAATGTGTTGATTATCTCTTAACTATTTTATGGATACAAGCATTTGGAAATATAAATTTTTTCCTTAAGTACTGTTTTGGCCACATCCCATAAATTTTTATCGTGTTGTCATTGTTGCCATTATCTTTAATGAAATTATTTACTGTTTCTATGATTTGTTTTTTTGATCCACTCATTCTTTATGATTAGATAATTTAATTTCTAATTGATTTTATCTATGTTTCCATGGTCCTTGATTGAGCTTAATTTTTTATTGTGTCCTGAAAATTATGTATTTAACATTTAACATTTTATCTATGTTTCCATGGTCCTTGATTGAGTTTAATTTTTTATTGTGTCCTGAAAATTATGTATTTAACATTTCTAAATTTATGCATTATGCATTTGGTTTGTCAAGGTGTCATGTATAGCTAAGAGAAAGGTATACTGCTTTTTTGTTGTTTCTTGACATATTATGAGACAATAACTTTAGTTTGTTATCTTCTAATTTTAAGAAATTATTTTTCCAGTCAGTTTTTATACAAGTTTTTTTTTTCCATTTGACCACTTCTTTTTTTAAAAGAGTACTTTTCTTTCTTTCTTTCTTTCTTTCTTTCTTTCTTTCTTTCTTTCTTTCTTTCTTCCTTTCTTTCTCTCTGTCTCTCTCTCTGTCTGTCTGTCTGTCTCTCTCTTTCTTTTCTGGAAGGGGGAAGGCAGGGCAATTGGGGTTAAGTGATTTGCCCAAGGTCACATAGCTAGTAAATGTTATGTGTCTGAGGTTATATTTGAACTCAAGTCCTCCTGACTCCAGGACCAGTGCTCTATTCACTGTGCCACCTAGCTGCCCCTGGTGTACTTTTTTGAGTGTATTTTTGTGCCTTCTTTTCTGTTCACCCTATTCTACTTTTTTTTTTTTAAAAGCAATTGGGGTTAAGTAACTTGCTCAAGGTTACACGGCTAGTCATTATTTATGTGTGGGTTCTCATTTTCTGAGGCCGGATTTGATCTCGGGTCATCCCAACTCCGATGCCAGTGCTCTTACTCACTGTACCACCTAGCCGCCCCACCCTATTCTACTTTTAAAGGAATCATTTTCTTTAGTTATTTTTATGTAACTCTTTTGTCAAACTTTTAATTTTCTTTTCATAAATTTCTTGGATTACTTTTATTTCTTTTCCTATTTTCCTTTACCACTCATCTCTTTCTTTTACTCTTCCTGGAATTCTTATTGAGCTTGGGTCCACTTCGCATTTTTTACTGTAGCTTTACTTGTATCTGTTTTCATATTGTTGTCTTCTGATTTCATACCTTTGTCTTCTCTGTCACCATATTAGATTTTTATGGACATATTTTTTTTTCCACTTTGAACTCTATCTTAAAGTTAATCTCTGCTGGGGATGACCAAGAACTATCCCAAGTTTCAAATTTTCATATTTTTCTGATTTTGAAACTAGTTCTGGGGGGCTGCAACTTTTCTTTTTTTGCCTTTATTAATATTTTTGTTTACTTTTAGTTTACAAGATTCAGTTCCACAATTCCTTGAGTTTCAAATTTTCTCTCCCTCTCTTTCCTCCCCCTGCCCCACCATGGCAGCATACAATCAAGTATGGGAACTGCAAATACTTTCATATTAAACATTAATCAGGTTATAAAGAAGGATTGTATCAGATGGAATAAACAATGGGGAAGAGGAAACCAAACCAAACAAGAAAAAGATAGAGAGCAGGTAGTTTGCTTCAATTTGCATTCAAACTCTGTTCTTTCTAGTTCTTTCTCTGAATGTAGACATCTCTCTCCATCATGAGTCTTTTGGGGTTGACTTATAACCCTGCATTTCTGAGAAGAGTCCAGTCTATCAAAGTTGGTTGTCACATATACAACATATGTGTCTGTAATTGGGTACAATTTTCTCTTGGCTCTGCTCTTCTCACTCAGCATCAATTCGTATAAGCCTCTCCAGGTAAATATGAATTCCATCTGCTCCTAGTTTCTTATAGCACAATAGTATTCCATTCCATTCATATACCACAACTTTTTCAGCCATTCCCCAATTGATGGGCACCCCCTTAATTTCCAATTCTTTGCCACCACAAAAAGAGCTGCTATAAATAATTTTGCACATATGGTTCTTCCTCCCATTTCTATGATCTCTTTGGGATTCAACTCTAGAAGTGGTATTGCTGGGTCAAAGGGTATGAAATTATTTATTGCCCTTTGGGCATAGTTCCAGATTGTTCTCCAGAATGGTTGAATCAGTTCACAACTCCACCAGTAATGCATTAGTGTTCCAATTTTTCCACATCCTCTCCAGCATTTGTCATTTTCCTGATTTGTCATCTTAACCAATCTGCCTGGTGAGATCGGGTATATCAGAATTGTTTTGATTTATATTTCTCTAATCATTAGTGATTTAGAGCATTTTTCATATACTTATAGATAACTTTAATTTCTTCTCTGAAAATTGCCTGTTCATATTCTTTTACCATTTATCAATTGGGGAATGACTTGTATTCTCTGCAACTTTTCAATACTTACAATGGGGTATGATCTGAGGAGAAGTGGGATCATGGCTTTCCTGGTCTTCACTCCCTGTTCTGCTTCAGCAATAAGCACTAATGCTCCACTCTGTCCTGGAAGTGAAATTCAGAGCTGCATATGGAAAACAGATTTGGTAAAATTTTCCAGCTCCTATCCCAAGTGCCAGAAAAAGATCACACGTAATTTTTTTTCTGACCAGTTTTTAACCCACTTACTGTCTCTGCGCTGAGATTTCCCAATTCTGCTACTGCTGCTGCCATGTTTCTTTATCATCTTTATCCTTGTGTCACAGAATCCTTTTGGTGACCTGTGGAAAAATTTCTCACTCTGGCTTTTTTTCCCTCTTCTACTCCAAATTTTGTTTTGTGGAGTCATTTTAAAATTGTTTGGAGGAGAATGTCGGGAAGTTCATTCAAGAGCTATCTTGACTCTGCCCCCTTACACATTACTTTCTTTTTTTTGTTGTTTTGTTTTGTTTTGTTTTTAGAGGGCAATTGGGGTTAAGTAACTTGACCAAGGTTCCACGGCTAGGTTTTTTTGTTTGTGCATGTTAAGTGTCTGAGGCCAGATCCGAACTCAGGTCCTTCTCACTCCAGGGCCGACGCTGTACTCACTGCGCCACCTAGCCACCCCTTACACATTACTTTCAAAACTGTCTTTCTGGTCTGTTTCCTCCTGGATTTCTGTTTTGTTCATGTCAGTAAAATTGCATAAGTGAACCTCTCTTTTAGGAGGAGGCAGAGACATCCTTGTTGCTAATCTCCTCCACCTGACTCTTGCTAAATGATCAGTTTACCTCCTTTTCTTTCCATATATCACTGTGATGTCTTTTAAACTATATTTTCCTCATAATATTTTGTTGATAATGTGTTGTCCCTCTTTTTGTTCACCATGCATTTATGCATTGCCATTTGAATGACTCAGAATTTTGATTCTTTAAAGATTTTGCTTCCATAATTCATAACCATATAATATTACTGAAAGCATACTGTTGTTTCAGAAAAGATATTTATTGCAGGAAGAATATTGGGCTAATTAAAAGTGCTGAGAAATTTCCCAAATGCCGTCTAATCTGATCTCTTTCTCCTTATCTATTCATTCTTTCATTTATCCACGAAATATCAAAGTTGCAAGGAACTTTAAAAAACTTTTAGACTAATTCCTTCATTTTGCAGATAAAGACACTGAATCAGGAGAAGTTAAGTTGCAGACTCAAAAGAACAGGTTAGTAATATGAATCCAAAGTCCAGATGTGAACCGAGGTTTTCAAATTCTCAACCCATAATTCTTTCTACCACTCTAGGTTTCACACTCATTTGTTCATTCATTTATAACATTTAACAACATCTTTTAACCACCTGCTTTTTGCTTTGCACTGAAGGACATTGGAGGCACATTTGTGAAGTGCTATCTATGGGGAGAATCTGAAGACTTGGTTTCAAATTGTCTTTGAAGCTACCTGTCTATATGAGTCTTTTCTCTTCTTTGTGCTCTTAGTTGTCTTGTATATGAAATGTGTGAACCTGGAGTATATAAACTTCATGGTCTCTTTTAATTCTAAGCCAATAATATAGGGTGGAAATAAAATTTTAAAATGTTCCCTGGTCTTAAAGGGTATCACAATTTAATAATACTCATACAGGGCAAGTGTGAAAAACGAGTGGACTAAGTTTCCCTGAAAGTTTTTAAGTTATTCAGATACTATCACTTTTTCCTCTCTTTAAACTTGACAATAGCATTGAAGAAAAGTCTCTTGTAAGTGTGTGATAAAGCATCATTTATTGGTTGTTGCTCTTTGTTCTAGAAAAGGGCCAAAATGACATCACTATGCTAGGGTTAAGTTTCATTGTATTCAACTTTGCCTGATCAGAGAAATATAAGTTTGGAATGTTCTATCACAGGTCAGGCAAAATAGTACTTGTGAACATTTGGAAAGGAATCTCTAAATCTGTTTATCTTGTATTTCTCTTGAGTTATTTCAACTCTGTTTTTGTCATAGAGCATAGCACCTTCTCTGAGGTGGGCACACCATGCTGAGTTATCCTCTGCCAGTGTCTCCCACATCACACAATCAGTTACATAGTTCTTTTCTTTTTTTGAAGGGCAATTGGGGTTAAGTGACCTGCCCAAAGTCACACGGCTAGCAAGTGTGTTAAGTGTCTGAGGTCTGATTTGAACTCAGGTCCTCCTGACTTCAGGGCTGGTGCTCTATTCACTGAGCCATCTAACTGCCCCTCAGTTACAAAGTTCTTAAGAGAGACATGGAGAATATCCTTGTACTGCTTTTTCTGACCACCATATGAATGTTTGCCCTGTGTGAGTTCTCCAAAAAATAAAAAAAAAACAAGCATATATTTTGCATTTGAGCAACATGGTCAACCCATCAAAGTGGTGCTCTCTGAAGCACAGTTTGAATACTTGGCAATTTAGTTTAAGAAAGGACCACAGTGTCTGCTATCTTGTCCTGCTAGGTGATCTTCAGACTCTTCCTAAGACAATTCAAATGGAAGCAATTCACTTATGCTAAATTCTTCAACTTGAAAGGGTACAAGCCAAGTCTGAAGTGGAGGGAGTATTAGTGTATCATTTTCTGTTTGCAGATGATTGTGCACTCAATGCAGCCTCTGAAACTGAGATGCAACAAAGTATGAACTGTTTCTCTGCTGCTTGCTAATTTTAGCCTAATAATTAACACCCAGAAAACACAGGTGGTCTATCAGCCACCATCACATCATCCAACCATTGGTTACAGCAAATTAAGAAGTTTGAATGCTGTGATTAAGTTCACTTAGTTTGGTAGTATACTTTCCAGGGAGGTACACATTGATAATGAGATTAATTCATGCATTGTCAGAGCTTGGTCAGTGTTTGGGAGGTTCTGAAGGAAAGTATAGGAGAAAAAAAGGTATTAGAATGAAAACAAACTGAAGGTCTATAGAGCCATTGTGCTGACCTCATTGTTGTATGCCTGTGAAGCCTGGACAGTATTCCAGAGCCATACCAGGAAACTGAACTTGTTCCATTTAAATTGTCTTAGGAAGATTATGAAGATCACCTTGTAGGATCAGGTACCAGATCAGGTACTTAGGAGGACTATGAGGGCTGATTTCAAATATTTGAAGACACATCAAGTAGGAGAGAAATTATAGTTATTTTGCTTGGTCTCAGGAAGAAAGCTGCTCCTATAAAAATGGAGGAAACATGCTATACAAGGGAGAGTCAAAAGAACTGAGTTCATGCATGCCATCTTGGGGGGGAAAGGCAAAGAAAATTAAATTTTATGAAAGTGAATATTGAAAACTAAAAATAAATAAGACCTGGGTTCAAATCCTGTCTCTGAGATTAGCTCTATAATCATTTTCAAATTACTTAAATTCTATAAACTTTAGCTTTTAGGTTTATAAAGTGAGATTATGAATACAGGAATTATCTATAGCATAAAGAACATGTGAAGAAAATGCTAGATAAAGCTTACAATACTAACATACTGAGTTATTGTTAGCATGCAAACACAGATTAAATTTATTGCTAATAAGAATCATCCTGTGTAGAGTGGATTATCTCTGGATGTTGTGAGTTCCTTCAAACTGGAGTGTTTCAAGAAGCAATTGATTGACTAATTGATGGAATCCTAATAAAGCTGCCCCCAGCCCCAATATTCTAACTTCATTATAGACCTAACCCTAGTGAACAGCAGGCCCACTGCACCTACCTAGTCCCCCCCACCCCCAATGTCTTAACTTCTTTGTATATGCCTCACTGCTCACTGGAACAACAGGTGTGTCCCTGAACTTAGTTCCCACAGAAACAGCAGGTGTGTTCATATGATGGGAACCTAGCTACTGCCTCTACCTGGTCACTGCCCCCAGTCCTTTTCACATGAGAACAGGTGTGCAATCACAATTACATCATCCATCTAACCCAAGACAGGACCACAATAGCTAGCCAGTTGGAAGGCAGAATGACCAGAATATTTAACCACCTAACCATAGTTGGGACCCTTCCTCCATTACCTAATCCCTTAACAAACCAGTCCTTCATTACCTAATCCCTTAACAAACTCTTCCTGTCTTTTAATATTAATAATATTCCTCTATTCTATGTAAATTTCTGTTGTGTAATTGCAACTTTACCCTATAAAAATCCATCTTGCTTTCTCTAAAGCTGCTGGTTCCTCTTGGAATTTAGCCTGCTTCATGAGAAGTATCAATCTCACTAAAGACCTATACTTGGATTAGAGATGATCTGAATCTGAACTCTTTGAGAAGGCTCCACCACAACACATCATGAAATTGCAACAGTTTTTGGGTGGGCAAAGGCCCCACCTCAACAATTTTTGGCATCCCTAGATTTAAACTGCAACATAATTGCAAATATTTTAGAATGGAATCCTCCTCACAGATGAGTTAACTAGATGCCTTTGTAGGTCTGTTACAACTCCAAAATTCTATGAGGTTATAATAACATGGTCTGTGCAATGGATATTGTAATGTGTTTGGAGTAGTGAATTTTTTATCTACTATCTGTGTGACCTTGGGCAAATCGCTTAATCTCTTTAAGTCTCAGTTTCCTTGACTGTTAAATTAAAGGATCGTTTTAGAATCTGGAGCAGTAGTGTTAAACTCAAATAGAAATGGGGGTCACTAAACCATACATAATGATCCCTGCAGGTCAAATATTGATGTAGAAAACCACATATTAATATAATCAATGACATGTATTTTTATATATTTTGTTAAATGTTTCTTAATTACTTTTTAATCTCATTTGGTTCTCAGAATGTTGTGGGACTCATACAGCCTTCAGGCAACATGTTTGACACTAGCTCTAGAGGACATTTTCATTTATAAAACCATGATACTATGGTTTTATCACTGCAAAATTGAGTAGTATGGGAAAGATCTCTTATTTAAATAATGAAATTTTTGGTGAATGAATTTATAATGATAACATTGTTTTATGACTGAGAATAGCAAAATTAATTATTCATTGTTGGCAAATTTATATTTCATTAAACAGCAGGTAGTCTCAGACCAAATTTTATTAATAGTTTCCTCTGTTCAATGGAATCAAACTGTGAAATATTTAAAAAATGTTATTTTCCCATAATCATTAAAAATGCCTCTACATTAGGCAGTATAGACATTGAGGAGAATATATTCAGTGTAAATCTAGCCCATGAGGAACTGAGACATTAGCAAACCAAGAAGTTGACACTTTGTTCAGTGCTAGTGTGCAATTATTTTGCACTGAAATTAAATGAGCTGCAAGCCAAGGTTAATAACTCAAATATTTTTATTAAATATTTTGATTTTTTCTTTTATAATCAAATCACAAATATCAATGATATTTTACCCCCTATGTCTTAATGATTAAGTCTAATGAGCTTTTCTCAGCTTTTGATAGCATCAAACACCCCTTCTTTCTAGATATTCTCTCCCACATATAGTTCTATGCCATGGCACTTTCCTGGCTCTCCTTGCACCTGCTTGACTGCTATTTGTCTTATCATTTTTTTTTTTTGGACCAACATCCATTCCACATGAACTAAACATCTCATCCTTGAAGACTGTCTTCCTGGCCCTTTTCTCCTTTATGCCCTCTACCTATGTGATCTTGTTAGTTCCAAGGATTGCAAATAATTGCTCTAAATGAATGACTATGAAATTTTATCCAACTCTAATATTTCTCCTAAACTCTTATTCAAGTTCATTATACTAGATAGAGGCATATCTGAATGTCACATATATGTCTCATACTCAATTGGTCTAAAATGGAACTCAAAATCTTTCTTGATAAAAATATCCAACCCAAACTTTGTCATTGTTGAGGAAATCAGTATACTTACAGTCACCAAGATTCCAAAATTTGGAGTCATTCATCACTCTCCCCAATCCTACATTCCATCCTAAAGTATTCAATAAGTTTCCAACATTTTCATTGATCATCTCTCATCAATGCCCCTCTCTCCAAGCATATGGCCACTATCATCTTAGATCAGAACCTTCTCACCTCTCAATTCAATTACTTCAGGAAAATCTAAACGGTTTCTCTGATTCCAGGATCCTCCTCTTCAATTTGCATTTCATACAGCAAACAAAATGATCTTACTAAAGCACAGATCTGACCATGTCACTTACCTTTTCAAAATTCTGCAGTCTTCATATTATCTCCTGGATAACATACAGAATCCTCACACATAGACGATATCCATTCTCACGCTGACTTCCCAGATTTTTTTTTTTACATAATTTCCCTTATGTACTCTATTTTTCAATTAAACTGTCTTCTTTGTTCCTCCTCAAACCCTTCTTTTACCTCCATGTCCTGTTCTAAGAGCATAGTTTCCCCTCATATCCCCCTTCGAATTTCTATGTTCTATGAAGTTTGAGCTCAGTTACCTTCTTCTCTTTGTAGTCTTTCTTCATCGCTTTAGTTACTAAATTTCTTTCCCCATTCCTTCCCCCAATTAGTTTGTATTTCTTCACTTGTATATATAATACTTCATTTTCCATGTAACTATCATTTTTCAATGTAACTCCCATTGCTTCTAGGATAAAATTCAAAGTCCTCTGTTTGGTATTTCCAAATTTATTACGCCTTATTCACGAGTTCCTGATCATTGTGCTTGCTGAATCTCACAGAACATATTCTCTCTTTAGTCTCTGGATTTTGCCCAAGCTGTCCTGTATTTTTGTAATGCAATTCCTCTATATTTCTGCCTCTAAGATTCTCTAAATTTGTTCAAAGTTCAGTGGAGACTCTACCCTGTGCATGAGGCCCTTCCCGAATCCTGCTAGTGCTAATGACAAATACTAAAAAAAAATTGTATTTATGTTCCATATGTTTATTAAATATTCTGCTTTATTTGTGTCTATATTGTTTTCTCCAATAAAATTTAAGTTCCTTGAGCTAAAGAAATGTTGAGTTGTTATCTTTGCATCCTTATCACCTGTTTCTGGGATGTAGTAGCCACTTAAGAAATATTTATTGATGATTGATGTGTCCCCACAATAAAAGGTAAGATCCTTGAGAGCAAGGAATATTTTGTTCTTACCATTGTACTCTAATTGTCTAAAAGTTGTCCCTTGAACAAGATAGCTACTTAATAAATGCAGAGCTATTTTTTTTCAATTTTATTGATTCATTTTGCTTTTTACAATGTAGTCATTACTCAATATTATCTATCCCAAAACACAATTTAAAAAAAAGTTATGCTAAGTTATTACTAGTTGACAGCTTATTCAGCATTATACAGTCATAGACCTTTCAGCCCTCTTTCCCATAGTGCAATAAGGAGGGAAATATGTTTTATTACCTCTTACGGGATATTTGGCTGTTGAAATTATGTTAACTTTTGCTGCCTTTCTTTGGTGTGGTTTGCCTTTTTTTTTTTTTGGTAGTATTACCTATATAGTCTTTATGATGCTGCTTATTTATCTCTGCCTTACTATATAAATATTCCCATGTTCATCATTCTTTGTGTTCATTTTTGTAGCATAGATTATATACTATCATATCTGTGTTATATATTGTGATATATGTACATACATACATATGTGTATATAACACCAGAATTTACTCTACCATTCACCTATTGTCACCTACCCACTTTCCAGTTTATTGCTTTTGTGAAAAACACTCTAGTTAAAATTTCAGTGTAGCACAGGTCCTTTCAGTTTTTCACATTCAAATATTTTGTTGCTGTCCAGTCCTGTGATTTTGTTAGTGGAATGTGCACAGAAAGAGGAAATTCCTTTTACTAAAGCTGATATGTAACAGGTTTAATTCATGGGGAAGAGATTGAGAGTTCTGGAATGCTTTGATTTGACCAGATTTACTTAGCCAATATGTGTCAGTGGTCAAACTTGAACATAAACAACATTGGCTTCAAAGCTGACTCTCTAGCTTCCATGAAACAAAGTCTCTCCTCTTTTGGGTATATGAGATAGGGTCATAAACAGATTATACTTTTTTTTTTGGTGAATGACTCTAAATTGTTTTCCAGAATGCCTGGACCAATTCACACTTCTCCTAAAAGTTCTTCTGTATGTTTCTATTAATCAAGTCCATTGAGGTTTGAATATTTCCAACTCTTCCATGTTTCATAATTTGTGAATTTTAAGGTGAAATTTGAGTATTTTGGTTTGTATTTATTTTGTTTATTAAAGATTTAAATATTTTGCTCACATATCATATCCCCTGGTCACTTATTTATTGAGGGCTCACTTTAATTTTATATTTGTGTAATTTTCAAGTATAGTTTTAAGTATATTAAAATATCGTATGGGGGTGGAGCCAAGATGATGGAGTAGAAACAGCATTTCCAAGGTGCTCTCCTACAAGACCAGTTCCAAACCATGTAAAAGGGGACGCTGAACAACTTCTAGAGCCCCAGGACCCATAAAGCAACACAGAGAAGCTAACCTCCCGCTGAGGACAGCCCAGCAGCCCTGCAGGGAGGGCCAGCAAAGCGCTCTGGGGGCCTACAGCCCAGTGTGCAGAATGCCAAGCCCAGGTATGTGTGAGCCTCGGTTTTTAGCTCCAGGGCCACCAGGCCAGCAGCCAGCTGGAAGGACCCAAGAACACCAGCAGCTGTGGCAATTCCAGAATTATCAACATGGACATGTCTAGGACAAAGTAAGAGGTTAGTGCCCTATGGACTTTGGGACCAATATTTGGGGAACACATCAGCTTCCTCCCCTTCTCTTTCTCTTGCTTATTCATACATTCTTCTATTCTTCACAGATATGACAGGTCAACTAATCCTTGCTCTCCTAATTAGGTATAAACTGTGTGCCCATTTTGACTTTATCTTGGTATATGGTATAAGTCTATGCCTAGTTGTGGCCATATTATTTTCCAGTTTCCAAGGAGGTTTGTCAAATAGTCAGTCCTTATCCCAGAAGTTAGAGTATATGCGGGTTTATCAAACATTAGATTACTATAGTCGTTGTCTACCATATCCTGCGTACTTATCCTAACTGATCTCCCACTCTATTTCTTAGACAATACCAAGTAGGTTGTTTGTTTGTTTGTTTGTTTGTTTTTACATCCATAAACATTTGATTCAGCACATTAGAGTAGGGGAGTTTCCCAGTTTAAACACATGGTCAGATTCAAGCAAAGCATTCTTGGTTTAAGTAAGTAACTGGTGAGTTAAATGGGGTTAGATGCCAAAGCAAAGGAAGGAGTAACAAAGTGTTCAAGCTACAGTAAGACAGTGGAGTGTCTACAAAAGTACTGGTGACACTTGGTAAACTGACAGCTGCTCTCCTGCTTGAGCTGTACAAAGCACAAATTGTTCCTACATAAAGATAAAATATTTCAGTGATAGCAGAGGAAAAGACATTAAGAAAACAACTCAACTCTCATTTGCCCTTTATGTCACAAGTTTTGTTATGTTATATGCAACAAACTGAATCTCAATTTCAGAACAATGAGTAACATGCTGAGATCTCAATTTTGCCCTAAGATCTCCTGTGGTTATTTTGTCTATCCCTATAAGCCCCTGTTCAGATCATGAATTTTGACACAGAAAGAGACAGTGTATTTTAGAAGAGTAACTGGTACATGTGTGATGACTGAAATCTGAGATATGAAATGAATAAGTGGATAGATAAATATATTACTTAATTTATTGTTTAATTAATAAATAACACTAGCTATTTCCAAAGTACCTTTGGATACACAATTGGTTATATGAAAAAAATTCCAATTTCCTGTGTATCTCTTCCATGCAAAAAGTGCCACTGGACACTTCAAAGGGCAAGAAGAAAGCATAATTTAGGAATATGATTTGAGAAATAAAGGGAGAACTAGGAATAATAAAAAAGAAAGCAATAGAATCAGTTTTGGTAACTGGGGCCAAGAACTACCAGTCAAAGTCATAAATAGTCTTACTTGGTGCTGCCAAGTTGTTTCACACCTAATTCTTAGTGCTATACCAAAGGTGGTTTTTCACACTGTAGACTACCAGGAAGAAAAGTAATGTAGATGGAGAATATGGCAGAGGTACAGAGGAAGGAACAGCTTCCATTTCACTTAAGATTTGGTTTCTTAGGGAAAACACAAACAGAAACACAGTAATTAGTTACTTTAAAAAGTACTTTAGAGTACTTTGAAGAAGGAAAGGTTTTGTGAGGCAATACAAAGTTTGAACACCATGTCAATATTCTAATTCTCCTGAGATTTTGACTTTCATTTGTCATTTTCTTGAGCTATGGCAAACCTATTGTAACTGGAACAGGTTGAGAATATTTACTGGCATTTCATATTTTGGCAAAAAGGGAAATCTTGGTACTATCCCCAGGTCATCTTATACATCATCACCAGTGACTCAGAAGTCTTCTTGTCAATGTTTTAAAGATCAATCACACCATCACATTTTATCACTATCTGATGTGATATATATAAAAAAAAATCAGTAGTGTTTACAAAGGATAGTGGGTTATTTGATAAGGAATACAAAAACTATTAAAATAAGTTATAACCTGTTCAAGGTGGCGGATTGGTGCTAAGCAGTAATTTAGCTTTCTTTCAGGAAGGCACATATTATACATCTGATTATTCATTGGTTTAAAATGTGTATTAGAAAATATGAAATTCATGTGAAGAGGAAAGCAGGATTGAACAAAATTTTTTAACCTTGCTTCTAGAAAGTTAAGGGCAACAGTACGTCTAAGTCATGAAACTCCAGAACTTAAGAAGTCTTCATTGTCCCATATGGAAGTTTATCAAGGCACTGTATAAAATGTAAGCTAGGCTACTGACATTTCTAATTAGGAATATAATATGTATGTGTATACACACTTACACACTCACATATGAATTTCCTATAAATAAAACTTTACATTAACCAACAAAAATTTGTTTTATATATAACAGTACATGAATTTGATAACACAGTGGACTTAAGTCAAAAGGCTCAAAACACAGGCCTGAGTTTCACTGGTGTTCATGAAGAAATATTCCACACTGATGATGATGATGATGATGATGATGATGACAATCACAACAATAATTAGTTTTGCCCATATTTTGCAATTCTTCCACCAGTACTTGCTCTTCAATTTGGCTGCACTCCACTCAAAATGGGAAGCCCTTGCTTGCAATGCATCAGCACGATCATCCAACTCAGAAAGTTTCAGATCTTGCTCCAGAACTTTGTCCACATTGATTCACATATTGTCCACTACCTCAGCTGCTTCATTTTGTGCCTGCCTACAACTGGGATTGCTGCCAGAGGCAGCACCAGAAGCAAAAGGCCCACTTATGGACATCTTACTGGATAGCCCCTGCTTTTGGAAAGGAATAACTTTGGCCAGCTTCTCAGGGCCTGAGGGAACAAAGGGTGGAGAGGCTCACAGCCTCCAGATTTGGTCTGTCTGCTTCCCTGGATGATTGGCAGACAAGGCATGGCTGGTGACTCAATACCAAGTAGTTTTGATTATCCTGCTTTATAATACAATTTTGAATTGTGTACACCTAAACTGCCTTTCTTTGCAGTTCTTTTCATTAATTCCCTTGATATTCTGACCCTTTTGTTCTTCCAGATAAATTTCGTTGCTTTTTCTAGCTCTTTAAAATAGTTTTTGGTAGTTTCATTGGTATGGTACTGAATAAATCAATTAATATAGGTAAAATTGTCATTTTTATTATATTAACTCAGCCTACCCATGAACAACTGATGTTTTTTTTTTCCAAATTATCTAGATCTTACTTCATTTATATGAGAAATGACTTGTAAATTTGTTCATATAGTTCCTGGGTTTGTCTTTCAGGTAGATTCCCAAATATATTATATAGTCTAGAAATACTTTAAATGGAATTTGTCTTTCTATCTCTTGTTGCCGGGCATTGTTAGTAAGTAATTTATAGAAATGCTGATGATTTATGTGTGTTTATTTTATATCCTACAACTTTGCTAAATCTAACTTTTCTATTTAAACAGCTTTGGAGAAAGGAGAAATCATTGTTTTACCACTATATTCATTGGGGAAGACAATCCCTCAAGGAGCTTATAATTCTAACCAGGGAAGAGAACCCATAAAAGGAAGCTGAATTGTGGGTGGGGCAGGGAGTATTTGAATGAGTGATGTGCTGGAATCTTGAGAACTAGGAATAAATCCCGCAGAGGAATAAATAAATGAACACAAATAGCCAGTGTACTTTCCTTAAAATGGAATTTCAAGAAGAAACTGATCAATCTAAGGAGAAAACACAAGGATGGCATGGTGTTTCAAGATGAGAAGGTTTTTAGATCATAATTGAGGTCTAGAAGATTAGAAGTGGAACCCAGAGAGAAACGACAGAGGGGAAAAAAAAAGTACTTTAGTCAACTAGTCATCACATTTATTGAATGCCTTGACAAAATAAAAAAGGAATAAAAGAAATATTAAATATAGCCCCTAACTTCAACGTGTTTACAATAGTATATGGAGGAGAAAACATATCAGTATATGAAAAGTTAAATAGTGAAGCTATAATTAAAAAAAGCTTTGATAATGCAAGCATATCATATGAGTAATCACAAGATGAGTAGCAAAGAAGGTGCTTTAAGATCATAAAAGGGTAAAAATTACATTTTATGCACCAAAGTTGTTTTGCTAGTTTTCAGATCCTTTTTATGGTCATGAACTGAAAACAAAAGTTATTTTGATGGCCAGATATCATGGGCATTATGAAAGGCAATTAAATCTAGGTAACAGCAATCTGTACCCTCTGAATTGTTGCTGGTAATGAAGCTACTTAGTTTGAAAAGTAAGACTCATCAATTATTGATGAATAAATATTCTAGTCTTTCAACTTTTTGAATAGAATTACTTCCTATTCATTAGTACTATCCAAAAAGTCATTAATTTTAATATTCATTTGGGTGACAATATTTGAATTGTAAATATATTCAGTACCAACATTTTCCAATTTAGCATATTTATAAGTCAATTTTGTAGCTAGTCAGAGAAAAACCTTATGAAGTAAATAGCATTGTTCAATTGCTCCATACCTAAGATTACAGAAGGCTTTAGAATGTGAGTGTGTGTCTGTGTGTCTGTAGATTTGTAAACAAATTCTATATATAGGTATTCCTTTTAATGTGTGTGTAAGGTTAGATAAATGTACATTTAGTTGTACATTTATTCATACAATTTAAATAATCTGTATGTAGGTAAATATACATATATATGTATATATAACATTTTCAATCATAGCTTTAAAAATATTCATTTTGGTTTACCCATAATACTATTCCTTAGCATAGGAAATAATGGAACTATTACTTAACAGGAAAACCTAGTGCTTATGTTGACTCAGAATTCTGTATGGTTGAACCTTCTGCATTGTGGCTCCTTATGCCTCAGATTAAAAAACCCAATGGTCAAATGATGCAATAAATTCTTGATGGAATATTATTGGGCTACAAATAATGGTCCTATCCCCATCAAAAATAAATTGACTTCTTTCTACAGTCCTGAAAATATAAAACTTACTGAATATTAAAGTTTTGTTATACTTAACCTAAGTATTGTGAATGTTTTTGTTTTGTTTTGTTTTGTTTTAATTAAACAAATGCTTTATTAACTTCTGGTTTACATCATTCATTTCCACCAGATTATGAGTTACATTTTCCCACATTTTTTCCCTACCCACCACCCCAGAATAGCAGTCCCACTAGATATCCCATCATCCAATCTGCTCTCTCCCATATCTTCTCCCATACTCCCTTCAATTTTGCCATTAGGGCAAGGTGAATCTCTGAGCCCCAATGCCTGGACATCTTATGAAACTTTTAATTTTAAAACTTCGATTTTCAGATCCATTCCCTTCCTCCCTTGTCACTCACTCCCTCTGAGAAGATAAGCAATTCAGTATGTGTTGTACATGTATATCTATGCAAAACATTACCATAGTAAATATATTGTAAAAGACTGCTTATATTTCCCTCCCACCTGTCTCACCTCCCACCTGGTCCATTCCCTACTTTGATCCTGTCCCTCTTTGATAGTGGGTACTTCTAACCTCCCCTCTCCCCAGAATGCCCTCGCCTCCATCATCCCCCCTCTCATCCCCCTTTCCCCTACTCAGGAGAGTGAGGGTAAGATATTCCATTTAGTATGTATGTGATTCTCTCCTTGAGCCAACTTCAATGAGAATATGCTTTTGCCTTTTTGCCTTCCTGTTCTTCCCCTCCCCTGCAACTACTTCCCCTTGCCTCTTCTAAATGAGATAGTTTACCCTGCCTGTCTGTCTCCATCTCCTCTTGCCACTTTCCTCTCTCACCCCTTGACTTCACCCCTTAACAATCATCCCTTCCTTGGAGCGGCTAGGTGGCACAGCAAGCAGAGTGCCAGCCCTGGAGCCAGAAGGACCCGAGCCCGGATCTGGCCCCAGACACCCAACACACAAGAACCCAGCCAAGTGACCCCGGGCAAGTCACTCAACCCCAATTGCCCTCCAAAAAAAAAGAATCATCCCTTCCCATCAAATTCAACCTGTGCCCTCTATCCATGTATACCTGTGAACATATGCCATGTACCCTTCTTCAATTATTTTCATAATGAGAAAGGTTTCATCAAACACAGTTATTGTTTTTCCATGTAGGAATGTAAATAGTCCAACTTTGATAAGTTCCTTTTGATTTCTTTTCCTTGATTACCTTCTCAAGCATCTCTTGCTTCTTGCATCTGAATGTCAAATTTTCTATTCAACTCTGGTTTTTTCATCAAGAATGCTTGAAAGTCCTCTATTCCACTGAATGACCATATTTTCCCCTGAAACAAGATACTCAGTTTTGCTGGGTAGGTGACCCTTGGCTTCAATCCCAGCTCTTTTGCCCTCTGGAATATCATATTCCATGCCCTTCTATCCCTCAGTGTAGAAGCTGCCAGGTCCTGGGCTATTCTGATTGTGTTTCCACAATATTGAAATTGTTTCTTCCTGGCTGCTTGTAGTATTTTCTCCTTGATCTGGGAGTTCTGGAGCCTGCCTATAATATTCCTAGGAGTTTTCTTTTTGGGATCTTTTTCAGGAGGCAATCGGTGGATTCTTTCAACCTCTATCTCCCCCACTGGGTCTAAAACACGAGGGCAATTTTACTTGAGAATTTCTTGAAGGATGATTTCTAGGTTCTTTCTTTGATCGTGGCTTTCAGGTAGTCCAGTAATTTTTAAATTATCTCTCCTGGATCTATTTTCCAGGTCAATGGTTTTTCCCATGAGATATTTCACATTGCCTTCTATTCTTTCATTTGTTTGGATCTGTTTAATAGTATCTTGATTTCTCATAAAGTCACTATGTTCCATTTGCTCCAGTCTAACTCTGAAGGAATAAATCTCCTCAGTGAACTTTTGAGATTCTTTTTCCATCTGGCAAATTCGACTTTTTAAGGAATTCTTCTCCTCATTGCCTTTCTGAGCCTCTTTTGCCATTTGAGTTAGTCTATTTTTTAAGGTGTTATTTTCCTCAGTCAGGCTGTTGACTGTCATTTCATACTTTTCTTGCATCTTTTTCATTTCTCTTCCCAAATTTTCCCCCGCTTCTCTTATCTGCTTCTTAAGGTCCTCTATGGCCTGTAGCCAGCTTGTATTTTCATTTGGGGCTTTTGGTGCAGGAGTTCTGACCTCACAGTCCTCCTCCATGCTTTGAACCTCTTTGCCCCTAAAATAGGAGTCCAATGTGGAACTTTTCTGTTTATTTTGTTTCATTTGCCTAGGCATGTTGCTACTTAATTACTTGATTTTGGGGCTTGTTGCCATAGTAGGACTCTGCCACCAGACAGGGGAGCTTCTGCCCAAAGTGGGGTCTTCACAACTTCCACCAGTTGGGTGGCCTCTGTAAAGCCTCCACCCACTCTGGAAAATTGGATACCCACCCCAAACTTCCCCCCCTGACCACAATCCAGATCCAGGCAGTTTAAAGCAAGAGCGATTTACCCCCAGACTGATTGCTGGATCTCCCTACAGTTTGCAGACCAGGAGCTAGAGCCACCACTGAAACTGCAAAATGGCTTCTGTGCTGCTGTTTCTTCAGTAGCTTTTCGCCCCCAGGGGAGGAAGCCACGCGTTCCCCAAATACTGGTTCCAAAGTCCATAGGGCACTAACCTCTCACTTTGTCCTAGGCATATCTGTGCTGATAATTCTGAAATCACCACAATTGCTAGTGTTCTGGGTTCCCTCCAGCAGGCTGCTGACCAGGCTGCCCTGGGGCTAAAACTGCGGACCTGGGCTCGGCTCTGTGCACTGAGCTGTAGGTTCCCAGCGCCCTGTGCTGCCTGCTCTCAGAGCCCTGTGCTGCCTGCTCTCAGAGCGCTGTGCTGGCCGCTCCCTGAAGGGCTGCAGGGCTTTCCTCCGCAGGAGGTTAGCTTCTCTGTGCCGTTCTGTGGGTGCTGTGGCTCCAGAAGTTGTTTGGAGTCCCTTTTCACATTGTTTGAAATTTGTGTGGGGCAGAGCACATTGGAAATGCCGTGAATGTTTTTTTTTTTTTAATCATAAATGAAAACTAAATTATCCTAATTTTCTAAAATCCCCTTCTCTACTCCATGTAGAAAGCAGAAATATAGAAGTTAACAAATAAAATAGATAAAGGATACACATTATAGAATATCAGATATGGAAGAGACCTCAGAAACTATCTGGTAACATCTCAACAAGTTATCACACTAAAGTACCTGACATGTCATACTGCCTTTATTTGAGGATCTCAAACAGGAGAAATGTACATAATGCTTCTTTTGAGAATCTTTCATTTTAAGAAGTTCTCTTTAAGTAGAAACATCAAGTCAATTCTAATGTATATGTTTTAGTGTATGCCATTCCCATTTCCCCATTGATGAGTACTAGTCAGGTCATGCAACCAATTATGAATGCTCATACCATTTTGTCCAAAAATGTTGAATCTGCTGTTTATATCCAGCATTTAAAAAATATTTTGTGTGGATTTTGATTGTACCCATAATGGGCATTGTAAAATAAATTATACTCATTTTGTGGAAGGAAATACTGAAGTTCAAACATACTACTAAGGAAGGGATAGAAAAAATATCTCAACTTTTTAAAGAAATTTATGTTTTACTCCAAAATAACATCTTCCTTTTCTCTCCACAGAGCAGACATGGCTTATTCAATAATGATTATGTATAAGATGGAGATTGGTGAAATGAAGAGAAGTAGAAATGTTTCCTTAGATTAAAGTCAATGAGATGTTTGCAAAGGTTAGAGAGGGAATTGGATGAATAAAAGTATATAAAAATGGCATTATGTTCATTTCCCCCTTATTTTGTATAGAGTACTTCTGATAGGGAAACTCTATTTATTCAAACATATTGAGTCTTCCTCTACAATTTAGAGGCTTAGAGAACTTACTGATTCAACCAAAAGATTATATGATCTGCCAAAGAGAACATAACCAAAAATGACACAAGCAGGACTCGAAATCAGATCTCCTTGACTCTGAGGCCATGTAACATTTTACCATCTTCCATGTAAGCAAATACATATTTCCATATTAGATGAATATCAGGGAATTTAAAGGTAAAGAGAGGAATGAAAAGGAAGGAGTTTCTGTGATTTGAATAAATTGAATAATTTTCTCAAGTGTTCATTTCTCTGCTGCTTTTATGATTTGGAGATAAAAGACTCTTTACTCCATCTATTGATTGTATTTGTTAATTATCTACTATGTGCAATGCTATTTCATTATTCATTCAGTCTAAGATTTTTTTTTCATTGCTATCTTTTTTTAAGCTTGCATTATTTGTACAACTGTCTTTTCTTCACTTCATGTATTGGTTATACACAGGAGAATTTTATTTTAATTAATTGTTTGTTAAGTATCTGCTTACCCAGGAAACTGAAACCCCAATCTCTGAAAGTATGTCATGAATTATTACAACTTAGAATAAAAATTAAAATTAAAATACACTTCATATTTTATTTTAATATATACCATGTCACCACATTTTCCTCTCATTAAAGAACTGTCATCTTTGTGGTAATAACCTTGATGAGTTTTTGGCACACAATAAAAGAAGCAATCATTTTCATAAAGAACAAAAACAAAATGTAAATTTGTGATACAAGGGCAAGTGGGAATGATAAAATTAGTTTTTCAAGCATAAGATCTCTCCAGAGAGATAATTTTTTTTGAATTTTGTAAAAGATTAAAGTAAACATTATACATAGTCATTCTCCTGACATTTGCTTCAGTTCTCTGTCATACTGTATTTTATTTTATTAGTGAATCTGTCTAAGTCTGTTAACTTTCCTTCCCAGTATGGTCATATCAAGTATGCTCAAGTGAGTAAAACCAACTTGAAAATCAAGTTTAAACATTTCAGACACAACAATTTTTTTTGTCAATAGCAAGTTTTGGAGTCTGAATTATCCATGCAGTGCCCTTAATTCTTCAGTGCTTTTAGCTCAAATGGTCTGTGTGTAAAGAGCTAAATTCAAAATAAGACTGCACCCAAAATAAAATGTTTCTTGAAAAACATTTTGAATGCTCAATTAACAATTTATTAGATAATGTAATCTTCACAGAGTTTGGCCTAAGGAAGACAAATGGGATTAGATTGTTCCCAGATGTTTATTTTTCTCAAAGTTGACAGCATGCATGTATGAGAGCTGCAACACTGGAACTGAGTTCATGTTGGGTTAGGGTGCATCATGTATATAACTTTCCAATAAGACTTATGCATCACTCATCCCTGGGCAGAGAAATGTCTCTCATACTAGAGCACTCCCAATCATACCAGAGCACTCCCATCCTTGGGCTATCTAGACAGAAGTACCTATCTCTACCCAAGCTGGGGCCAAAACCTATGAGGGTTCTTTAACTGAGACTTGACTTGAAAGTTTGGGTAGGGACTGACCAGGATAAGGAAAACCAATGCAATCTCATTATCGGTAATGTCCTTCTGAAAAAGGTTAGGATTTTGGAAGTTGGGGTCTGAAGGAAGATCTGATTCTCCAAGATAATGATTATTAAAGTCTTTTATTGGGGTGGCTAGGTGGCCCAGTGAGTAGAGCTCCGGCCATGGAGTCAGAAGGACCTGAGTTTGGATCCAGTCTCAGACACTTAACACACACAAACAAAAACCTAGCTATGTGACCTTGGGCAAGTTACTTAACCCCAATTGCCTCCAAAAAAGCAAAAAAAAAAAAAAGTCTTTTATTTACAGTAGTAAAAAAGGAAATGGTTCATATCAGTAAATCAGTGTTTGTGGCTACTTAATTTCTCCTCTGGAGGTCTCTGATCTTGGAATATTCCAAACTACTCTGGCTCCTTTCTCCTATTAGAGCAAGTTCCTCCTCAGGGAGTCCATTTTGGTGAAGGACCCAGAAACAACTTCCCTGTCTTTGTTTCTGAAGTTTCAAACTTAGCCACTGTGGCTCAGCTGCTATTTCACCCTGGAAATTTCCTTGAGGCTTCCTCTATAATAATACTACTACTACTAATAATTCTGTTTTGAACTTTTTGGGACTCCCCTTTTCTGTTTACTTTTTTTGTACTGTCTTCCCCCTTTCAAATGTTATATCCGCAGGAGCAAAATTTGTCTTTCTTTTGTATTTGTATTTGTAAATGTAGCATTTAGCTTAGTAACTGACATATAATAACTGAAGAGGTTTAGAGAAGGGTTAGGGGAACTAGAGACCCCAAAATACCAACATACCGGTTCCTCCCAAATGAATTTGACTCAAGTCTTCACTCAGCCAAAGAAAAGCAAAGTTTATTAAAAGTTCACCTGTATTGGACACAGAGCATTGTCTGTGCTGGAAAATTCTATGGTGATCTCACACCACATGGAGACAAGATGGGGTCCTACATACAGAAATGTTGTGGGAGGAATCTAGGGGTGGTCTAGAGTAAGAGACTAGGGAAGGTCTTCAGGAGGAGTGAATGAGGTCAGGTAACAGTTATCTTAGGTTTAGATATTTTTATTGGCTCAAGGATGGGAAGTAGATAGACAATGGAGGGCCAAGATAGTAACAAAGGATTGGGCAGAGACACAATGAAAGGCTTATGGCCTCATGCAAATGCCTCATCAAATGGGATGATTGAATTCAGAGTTCATGGGGGTTCCCAGAGCCCACACCTCATCAGTGACCACTTAGTAAATGTTTGTTTTTTTGCCTGACCTCTGGAATGGACAGGAATCTCTCTGCCTTAGTGAAAAGTGTAAATTATACTTGTCTAAAAAGTCTTGTGGGGAGTAACAGGAAGTAATATGATAAGAGGGGTGGGTCAGAGGCTGATGAAAATAGTGAGTTAGGGGAGGCTAGGTGGCCCAGTGAATAGAGTGCCGGCCCTGGAGTCAGAAGGACCTGAGTTCGGATCTGGCCTCAGACACTTAACACACACAAACAAAAACCTATCTGTGTGACCTTGGGCAAGTTACTTAACCCCAATTGCCCTCCAAAAAGCAAAAAAAAAAGAAAAAATAGTGAGTTAGATAGAAAGGTAAGGAAAATTGGCTAGATAGAATGAATTGGAGTTGGAGGTAGAGAACAAAGGAGGTAGCTGTTCATGAGTCAATGCATTGACTTGTCTGGTATCATATAGAATATAGAGAGAAAATACTACAGGGCCATAAAAGATCAGAATTGGAAACTAGAGAGCCTCTTTTATTTTTTTTCAATTTATAGGTTTGGAAACTAAGGCCACCCAGGAAAGTGTAGTGATTTGTCACTTTGCTGAAATCCCACAGATAGTAAGAATCCCTGTCTCCTGACCACAAGTCCAGAGTCTTTTCTAAATGAAAATATTGTTCAGATAATGTTAACAGGGTCTTATACTGATCTTGACTATTAAACTGCTCCCTTTGAAAATAATGAAATATATTAATTTTCTATTGAAGATTAGCATTATGATATGTTGATAGTTTTTAGAAGAGGGATATTTGGTTAAAGAAAATATAATTATCATATATTAACACTGTATACAATTACCATATATCAATGCTGTAAAAAAGAACAATATATGGGATACTCAGCTACAGGTCATTTATGTGTATGATACAACCAATCATAATATTAAAAAAAATATTTTTAGTAGAAAGAGAAATGCAACCAAGAGTTTAAAGGGCACTCTTCAAATGACTTGTCCTGACCCAAACAAATAATTAAAAAGACAACAAAAATTTCTATGTGGAACAACCAGGGGATAAGCTTCTATAGACCTGATTAGTTGTGTCCTTAACCACAGGGTCAGCAACCAGGTTTCCTGGACTAATTTGTTCTTATTTAAGAAAACAACAACAGAAACAGTGTCTTATATTGACTACTATCACTCACCTCTCTGTTTATGGCTTTTCTGATGGATGAATTTCTACTGGTAGAAATAGAGTTCTTAATCTTTGGTTTTTTGTCTTGTGGTCCCCACTGGCAACCTGGTGAGGTTCATGAACCCATTTTCAGATTTGTTTTTAAATATACAAAATGAAATACATAGAATCACAAAGGTCCAATAATATTGAAATAAAGATGTAGCTTTTCTAAGTTTATGGACCCCTTCAGATATATCCAGGTTAAGACCCTAATTGAGCCCCTACTATAGAACTAAGGCTAAGCAATACTTTAAGAGAAGACTATTATTATATGAAAGGGTTGTTAATTTTACTATTTATTTTTATTGTCATGACTTGCAAACTGGAGTTAATTCAATTCATATTTATCACATAATCAAGATTTTGGTAGATGTTTTCTACTGACTCTCCTTCTCCCTTCATTGAATTCAATGTCTGTCTCCCTCACAGTCTTGTTTTCCTCCCCCAAATATTCCTTCAAACAGTCTAACATCTTCATTCTTCAGTTTAATCTTTTACATGACTTACTTCTCCCCCTCACCAGCTACACACAGAGATGGCTACACTTTGGACTTTAGTATCACAAATAATTGTCTGGAGGCCCTTATTTGATGATAATTTATTGTCATTATGTTGTGGTGTAGGGGTGCTGGCAACCTTGAAATTCAGGAATGAAAAGACATGGGTCCTGCTTGAAAAAAGTTGACTCAAGTCTTCTTTCAGTCAGAGATGGGGTTTATTAAAACACTAGTTGAGGTGGGGCAAGATTTTAAGAATACATGCTATTTTGACACTTGTATTGACAAGCAGGTCAGATTCTTGAGGAATCTGAGCACTTTAATGGAGGCAGGATGGACTTTTTATACAGAACATTGCGAAAAGATCTGGATGTGTTCTAGGAGTGGCCATGTAGTCTGGAATGACTGGGAGGTAATAGAAGGTGTCTAGATGGAATTAAGGAGTGGAAGCCTAGGGTGGGGTTACAATGGAAGATTATTAACTGGGAAGGTCTGAGTGACCCAGATGAATGCCAGGGACTGGGCCAAATGAGAAAGTCTAGTATCTTTAAGGGGTCCATCATTTGGGTGACCATGTACCCCGACAATCCCGTGAGGCCACTTGAGTCACCAACCTTTGAAAAGCAATCCATGCCTTCCAAAAGGAGACTGAGAAAATGATGTGAATAGAAGTGAAAGCCTAAAACTTCTGCCCACATGAAGGGAAACTCTTTGTGCTGGAGTCCTGGAATGGCTCTCAGGGCCTGGATCTGTCTGTGGCTCGGGCCTCCTGTGCAGTCTCTGGTGCTCACCTTGCTACAGCAGCAGAACTACGGAGAGCAGTGCTGGAATGTTCCTTTTCCATATGCACCACAGGCTGGTTGGCAGATGGCACTGTCGGGATGACAGTGTGTGGCAATATAAATGGGGAGCAGCCAAGTATGAAAGCTTTGGACGTGAAAATTGAAAGTGAGCTGATTCCCGGCAACAAATATGATTCCCTTTGTGTCAAGGATGAAGATAAACCATGTGGAGATCCCCCTTCCTTCCCTCACACCATCCTACATGGCCACACTGGATTTGAGATGGGGGATGAGCTGCTGTATGTCTGTGCCCAGGGCTATGTCATGGGTCACAAAGAGACCGCCTTCACCTTGTTCTGTGACAGCTGTGGGGAGTGGTATGGACTGTTACAGGCCTGTGTGAAAGGTGAAGCTGAGACACATATTGACTATGAAGAGAATTTTCCCGATGACAGATCAGTGCCACTCACAGATCACAAGAAGGATCAGAGTAAGGAGGAAGAGAAGGAGGGTGGTACCCAGGAAGAAGCCTCTGACAAACTAAGGCAAGGTTATTCTCTGTTTCTCTAGGGAGAGAAATCATGGCTGGCAACAAAGACATGAAGACGAGGGGCCTGCCTGGAGGAGAAGGCAGAGCTCCCACAGAATCCCCAGTCTCCTTGCTGAGCCAGAAACATTTATTTTGGTTTCCTGCTGAGGGTTTTCATGAGCCTGAATTGGAGAAGGAGATGATAGAAGAGAAGGCCCAGAGGCATTTTTCTGATGGAGATAACCATATTGGAGTGAAATCAAAACCCCATGAGCCAGGTACCAAAATGATCTATGACAGTGCTGACTTCCCTATTGGACCAACCGTTGACCGGAATGACAGCAAGGTAGGGAAGCACATTGTGAGCAGCAGTGATGAGTCCTGGTTAGATGGCTTCCCTGTAACTGATGGGACAAGGGAGGAAGAAGAAGATGATGAAGGGTACAAGAGGGATGGGTCAGTGGGTCTGGATGAAAGTATTCTGGTTATGACTGACCAGCCCAACCATGTAGAAGTAAAAAAATCCAGCAGTACCTGTTCATTATAGGTGAAGATATAACCCAGTTGACTGTCACTCTGATGAGAACAGTGGACTATGGACCAGCAACCTTCACGAAGGAGTGAATGACATGGTCACGTCTCAGTCCACTGTGCCTTGGGGATTTGCAACAGAGGAATCTCCAATGTCCACCTTACTCTATGACCTTACCAACTCAACCCCAGGGATAATGACAATAGCAGATCCCAAAGCCCTTGACCATATCCCATCACCCAGAGATGCTGAGAGGGATGCCACCACTCTTCCTCCTGCCCAGTCCACCATGCTCAGCACCCATAGTAGTTTCCCAGACTCACTCTCTGAGAGATTCATGGAGCAAGAGCTTCCCATCTCAAGCATCAAAGAAGAGCCTCTTCCAACCACTGAGCCCTGTGTGGGGGAGGCCTGCTCAAGCGTCAGTAAAGGCCCAGTGATTGCTGTCATAGTGATTGTCCTGTGCTTGTTGCTACTCCTGGTGGTTATCAGTGCTGTGTGGTGCTACAGAAGGTGACAGCAGAAGAGCTCTGTGTATAAGCTAATGGCAAAGGTCAGACTCGGCATTATCACCAGTAGATTGAGATGCAGAAGGTCTAACTGCCACCAATGCACTTGGCCTTTCAGAAATGGTGGAAAGGACCATCAAACCCAATTGCTGAACGGGAACTATTTAGGGTGTGACTTGGGTGGGGCAGGAAAAAGTGGTTGACTTACCCCAAAGAAGACTGTCCTTTTTTCTGAACACGCAACCAAACTGACATTGTGATGTTCATTTCAAAGATCCTGGATGGACTCTACAATGGAATAGCAGAACTTGAGATGCTCCATTTTCTACTTCTTCATGGCCTTCTGTACATGCAAAGGAGAAAGCAAACCCTTGCTGGCAATGTTCTTATCTCTCCCATGACTTCCTTCACCCAGAAAAAGCCTGTGTTTTTGCCTTCCTTCCCAACTTGAAGGAAAACATCCCTGTTTGGGTTGATCATTCTTTCTTTAAAAAGAAAAAAAAAGCAATTGGCCACATCCTTCAAATTGATGAGACAAATGACCTCAGTGGGCTGGAGTTTTGAGGCCCGTATTATCTAGGATCTGGATTTTTATTGCCAAGCATGGGACTGAGAAGATATATCATGTTGTTGCCGTATTATTTTGTGATGTTGCCCAGAGGGAATAAATTAGCTCAATTTGGAGCCTTTGGCTTTGGGGTGATATATCAAAAATTGCAAAGCAAAGGGGTTTTAGAGACTTTTGGTGGGTATGAATGTGGAGGAGAGTGTCCTTCCTGCCCCTGAGACAAAGACTTGACTTTGTTCTTTGTTGAGTAATGTCAGCTCCAAGCCAATCAGCTCAACCTCCTTTGCAGAGCAGTGCCCTGGTTGTTCTTGGCCATGAGCACCTGGTGCCATCTCTGTCTCTTTGAAAAGGGAGAAACCAGTCATTGACACTCCTTGTCACAGTAACACTGACTTCCTCTGAACTGGGGAGAGAGACTTACGAAAAAGTGGAGGGGAAACATAAGTGGAGAAGGAAGTAGGGTAACCGGGGTGGCTACTTCCTTGATAACAGAGAGGATAAGGATTTTGAAATGGTAACAATTGGAAGCTCCACCTGACCAGGTACTTTCGTCTGGCTTTGTTCTGTAGCCCATTCTGGAGCATGATACTGGACATCTTTTGGGAAGCTGAATATTACTGGAAAAGAAATGAATTAAAATGTAGGTAGACATGGGGGAGATCAAATGATGAAGCAGATGTACACAAAAGACATTTTCTCTTCTCATTCTTAACCAGCACTCTCATTAGTGGCAGCATGGGGAAACTGCCCTAAGAGCCATGCTTGTCCTTTACAACAGATTGCTGACCTTGTGGCCAGTAAACCCATCAGCTTCTTCCAACATGAATAACCTAATTAGAAATAACTCTTAATGGTAAATGGTTGGGGGTGGGGAGGGGTATAGAGAGTGGGAATAAAAGAGTCAAGATTTCCCACAGCACCTGGAATAACTGGGTTGCTTTATGGAGTTGCAAAATCAACGATTAGTATTTTACTGAAAACATTTAAAAGAGAGACATTGGAAACTTGCCTACTTTTTTACTGGGTCACCTCTTTGGGGTACAGTCTTTGTAAAAAGAACAATAGGTCAGATAACTGTTCAAATAAATTACTAGAACAATCTAGTGCAGAGGTGGGGGACCTGTAGCCTCGGGGCAACATGTGGTCTTCTAGGTCCTTGGGTGCAGCGTTTTGACTGAGTCCAAGTTTTACAGAACATATCCTTTTATTAAGGGGATTTGTTCCGTAAAGTTCGGATTCAAAGGGTCACACTTGAGGACCTAGAGGGTCACATGTGGCCTCAGAGCTGCAGGTTTCTCACTCCAATCTCCTGAATCTGCCTTCCATGGAACCTTTTTAACCCCCCATCAGTAGATAAACCTAAGAGTTCTAGAGCCCAGCTGTAAAAAAGTAAATGAAAACAAATTTGGAATAATGGGAATGAAGCCTAGTATTACTAGATGGGTGTAGACAAAGCAAGAGCAAAACAAAAAAATGAAAACTAGAAACTGATATTTGTAAATATCATCCCCCTAATATACTGCAAGGTAACCTTTATGATTTCCATGCATTCTAAGATGCAAAATAACCACTGTCTCAACATTAGAATTGCCATTGTAAACTATTTTTAAGCAGTAGCTGAAAATACTGAATTTACACTAATCCATTTAATGAATAATGTGAACACGTAACTGAAAAGTACATACTATGTGTCAGCTGTGTGGAAATATATTGCAAAATAAATACAAAACCATTGGTTTTTAAGCTTTTAAAAAAATAAGGGAGCAGGGGCCCTGCCTAGATTGGCACTAAAACACAAACCAAGAAGATCCCAGACCCCTACCTTGATCACACTATCTTGAAAGCACTAAAAATTTTGGGTCCCAAGACCTAACCGTAAAAATAACAAGACATAACATCCAGAAGCCAAAGATAGTCAAATTCCTGCTCATGTAGCAATAAGGAGAGCCTACCTCTAATATTAAGTTCAAAGTCAAGAAATAGCCTGGAAAAATAAGCCAACAACAGAAATAGAACATGAGCATAAAAAGCCACTAAGGTTACAGGGAAGTACAAGACCCATCTCCAGAGGAAAATAATCATTTAAAATATCTATAAGCAAAGCCCCAAAAAATTCAGATTCAATTCCAGGCCAATAATAATTCCTTGAAAAAATAAAGACAGTGATTTTATAAAAGCAAATATGATTTTATTTATTATTATTATTATTATTTTTGCTTTTTGGAGGGCAATTGGGGTTAAGTAACTTGCCCAAGGTCACATGGCTAGGTTTTTGTTTGTGTGTGTTAAGTGTCTGAGGCCAGATCCTAACTAAGGTCCTTCTGACTCCAGGGCCGGAGCTCTACTCACTGCACCACATAGCCGTCCCCACAAAAGTGATTTTAATAATCAAATAAGAGTGATACATGAAAAAATGAGAAAATAAATAAGAATAATGCAAGGATGTTATGGAAAGAGACTTAATAGTTTCGTCAAAGAGGCACAAAAATGTTGATGAAAATAACTGGGGTTCAAACAAAATACTCACGAGAAACATAAAAATGTAAATATGAATTAGAAGTCATAAGAAATTTAAGTTTAAACTTTTAAGATTTCCAATTGGAAAATGATATTTGGAGCCCTAATTACTTCATCAAATTGGTTAACATGGTAGAATAGAAAATTGCCAAAAGCTGGAGGAGATACGGAAAAAAAGTAAAACTACTGCACTGTTGGTAGAGTTGTGAGCTGTTCCAACCCAACTAGAGAACAGTTTGGTCCTCTGCCTAAAAAGCTATATAATGGTGAATACCCTTTAATCCAGTAACACAGTTAAGTTTGTATCCCAAAGAGATCAAAGAAAATAGAAAATAATTCATATGAAATATTTATTAATATATGTAACATTTATAAATTTTGGTACATTTTGTATCCTTTCACTTTGAATTCATTTTTCTTCAAAGAATTCAAAACTGATGACCTTCTATTGGGGAATGGTTAAATAAGTTTAAATATATGATTGTGGTATAATACTATGGAGTTGTAAGAAACAATGAAGTGGTGGTTTCAGAAAAACCTAAGAAGACTACTTATATGATCTGGTGAAAAGTGAAAGAAGCAGAACATTATACATAGTAAGAGCAATATTATATTGATAATCAGCTGTGAAAGACTTAGTTACTTTGATCAATACAATGACTGACAATAATTTGAAAGAACACACAATGAAAACTACTGTCCACCTCCAGGGAGAAAACTGAGTGCAGATTGAAGCATATATTCCCTTTATTGATTTTTGTTTTGTAACATGGCTAAAATGGAAATAGCTTTTGCTTATTTCACATGTATAAGGTGCATCATATTTTTTTTTATTTTTTAGTGAATGGGAAAGATATGGGGAGAATTTGCAACTCAAAATATAAATAAGAGAAAATGAAAACAAGTGAAGTATTCTCTCCATTACACCAAATTCTTTTTTTTTCAGAATCCTGCCTGTTCCTTTTTCATAACTTCATCAAAGTACCGTTGATAAATTAATTTTGTAAAAAAATATTTCTTGTAGATTATGATAGACTTGGGAAAAGATGAATATTGGTCAATAGCTACTGGCATTTCCAATTACCTTTTTTAATGATGTCTATAGTTCTTTCCTCTAGGTTTTGATAGCCTCTGTTCTTTCAGATATCTTGAGAGTCTATCTTTCAAATAACTCAAAATTGCATTGCCTTCAGCACACTTCTGCTATGTATATAATTGCTCTTTATTTGCTGTCTTTTTGTCTTCATTTTTTTCTTTACCTCAACTTTTAACATGTAGCACTTCATACAATGACTCAATAATTAAATCAATAGACATTTATTAAGTGCTAGGGAATTTACTAATTGCTGCTCTTCATTGTCACTGATGGATAAAATAACTTGTTGCAGTAATTTTGGAAGATCATTTCCATTTTTCACTTGCTTGTTCTCCTTCTAGATTTATCCTAAAACTCCCTTGGGATCATCTAGCTTTGTTGGGCCTCTCATCAAACTTCAAATTAATTTTTTTCTCTCCACTTTTTCTGAGTGTTTTATTAGACTACCTTTCTAATAATAGTCCATCATCTCCTTCTGTACAATTTTTTTTTTTATCAAATGCTTTTTTAACTGCTAGTTTACATCATTCATTTCTGCAAGATTTTCAGTTACGAATTTTCTCCCCATTTTTCCCCTACCCACCACCCCATAATAGCAATCCCACTGAATATCCCCTCTTCCAATCTACTCACTTAAGTGGACACCAAAGGTGGATAGTAGCCATAAAAAGGGCTTTGCAATCCTCACACCAGAGGTACTAGCCTGCCTTGAACACACCATAATCCTTACTGGTGCTATAGGTGTAAATTCATCCAACCATTCTGAAGAACAATATGTATATGTGTGTGTGTGTGTGTGTGTGTGTGTGTATACATATATATATATGTATATATATATATATACATATATGACAAAAATTAAATTGTCCATACTCTGATTCAGCGATTCTACTTCTGGGCTTATATATCATATGAAACAAAATGGAAGAAAACTACAAATTAGTGTATATTAATATAATGGAATATTATTATGCTGTAGAGAATGATGGACATGTGTTTGGAGAATCATGGGAAAATTTAAAATTAATATAGAGTGAAAAAAGTAGATACAAAAGAATCATAAGCAACAAATTACAGCAATATGGATAAAGATGAAACTAAAAGGTAAGAAAGCAACTCAAATACAGTGAGATCTTTTGTATGTGTCTTGGATCATTGTGTTGCTGAGAAGAGCTGAGTCATTCATAATTTATCATCACACAATACTGCTAATACTGTGTACAATGCTTTCCTAGTTCTGCTCATTTCACTCAGCATCAGTTCATGTATTTCTTTCCAGGACTTTTCTGAAAACTGCTTGTTCATCATTTCCTATTGCACAATAGTATTCTATTACATTCACATACCGCAACTTGTTCAATCATTCCTCACATGATAGGCATGCCTCAATTTCCAATATTTTGCTACCATGAAAAGGGCTGTTATAAATATTTTTGCACATGTCAGTTCTTCTCCCTTTTCATATTCTCTGGGATACAGACCTACTAGTGGTATTGCTGGATCACAGTTTAGCTGCACTTTGAGCATAGTGCCAAATTGGTCTCCAGAATGGTTAGATCAGTTCACAACTTCAACACCAGTGTTCCAATTTTCCCACACCCTGTCCAACTTTAATCGTTTTATTTTTTTGTCATATTAGCCATTCTGATTGGTGTAAGGTGATACCTCAGAGTTGTTTTAATGTGTATTTCTCTAATTAAAGGTGATTTGTAGCACGTCTTCATATACTTATAAATAGCTTTGATTTCTTCATCTGAAAACTGCCTGGTCATATCATTTGACCATTTATCAATTGGGGAATGATTTGTATTCTTATAAATCTATTACAGTTCTCTATATATTTGAGTAGTGAGGTCTTTGTCAGAGATACTTACTATTAAGGTTTTCTTCCCAGCTTTCTGGTTTTTTCTAATCTTGGCTACATTGGTTTTGTTTGTGCAAAAGCTTTTTAATTTAACATACTCAAAATGATCTACTTTACCTTTTATAATTGTCTCTATGTCTTGTTTGGTTATGAAACTGTAACTCTCTTAACTCTCCCTTTAAGAATTTGGATGGGGGGCAGATCCAGGATGGCAGAGTGGGAACAGCACTTCTGTGTAGCTCCCACTCCCACCGCTTCCAATCTATGTGGGAGGGGACCCTAGGCAGCCTCTGGAACTGCAGGACCCATGGAATGACTTGGAGAGGTTGGCCTCCCTCTGGTGGAGGCCCAACAGGGAGTGTCCAGCGCAGCACTCTGGGAGTTAAGCCCAGGCCTACATGAGTCAGAGGTTTTGGCTCTGGGGTGGCTGGACCAGCAGCCAGCTGGAAGGACTCCAGAATACCAACAGCTATGGTGTTGCCAGAGTTATCAACACATGGATGCTGGGGACAGAGTTAGAGGTTAGTGTGGTATGGGCTTTGGGACTCATTAGTGGGGAGGGCACATCAGCCTCTTTCTCTGGGGGTGAGAAGCCACTGAGTAGCAGCAAAGCCAGTGCCCTGTTGTAGCTTCAGTTCCTCGTCTGCGGACTGTGGGGGGGGATCCGGTGGTCAGTCTAGAGGGTAAGTGTCCCTTTGTCCTTCTTGGATCTGGATTGCAGTCTGGGTTGGAGGTCTTGGGGTATGTGGCCAGCCTGCCAGAGCCTGTGGAGGCGTAAGGGAGGGCACCCAACTGATACCTCTGGCAGCTGAGGGAGCCCCAGCTTTTGGGACTGGCGCTACCCTGGCTGGCAGCAGAGTCCTGCTGTGGCAACAGGCTCAGAGGTCAAGTGATTCAGTGTCAACATGCCTAGGCAAGGGAAACAAAATAAACAAAAATTCAACATTGGACTCCTATTTAGGGGGTGGGGAGGATTGAGACATGGAGCAGGGGGAGGACTTGGAGGTCAGCACTCCTGCACCAAAGGCCCCAAATGAGAATGAGAGCTGATTACAGGCCATGGAGGACCTTAGGAGGCAGATAGGAGAAGTGGAGGAGGGATTGGGAGGAGAAATGGGAAAGATTCGGGAAAAGTGTGAGGTGAGAGTCTGCAGTCTGGCTGAGGAAGGTAACACCTTGAAGGACAGACTGGATCAAATGGCAAGAGAGGCTCTAGAGGGCAATGAGAAGAATGCCTTAAAGGGCCAAGTTTGCCAGATGGAAGGAGAATCTCGGGAGCTCACTGAGGAGAATCATTCCTTTAGAGTAGGGCTGGAGCAGGTGGAAGCTAGTGACTTTATGAGAGATAAGGATGCTGTTGAGTAGATCCAGACAAATGAAAGAATGGAAGGCAATGTGAAATATCTTGTGGGAAAAAACACTGGTCTGGATAGTGGATCCAGGAGAAATAATCTAAAAATTATTGTACTACCTGGAACCCATGATCAAAGAAAAATCCTAGTAATCATCCTTCAGGAGATTCTCAGGGAGGGTTGCCCTGATGTTTTAGAGCCAGGGGGCAAAATGGAGGTTGAAGGAATCCATGGATCACCTCCTGAGGGGGATCCCAGAAGGAGATCTACTAGGAATATTATAACCAGGTTCCAGAGTTCCCAGATCAAGGAGAAAATATTGCAAGCAGCCAGGAAGAAACAATCCCAATACTGTGGAAGCACAATCGGGATGGTGCTGGATCTGGCAGCTTCTGCGCTGAGGGATCAAAGGGAATAGAATGTGATATTCCGGAGGGCAAAGGAGCTAGAATTGAAGCCAGGAATCACCTACTCAGCAAAACTGAGTATTGTGTTTCAGGGGAAGATATGGTCATTCACTGGAATAGAGGATTTTCAAGCATTCTTGAAGAGAGAACCAGAGTTGAATAGAAGATTTGGTGTTCAGATACAAGAAGCGAGTGTTGCTTGAGAGGGTGAACAGGGAAAGGAAATTATAAGGAATTTAGCGGGGTTGAACCATTTACATTCCTACATGGAAGGACGGTAAGTGTAACTGACAAGACTTTCCACAGTATGAAAATAGTTGAAGGGAATAGAAGGCATATGAATACATATGTGAATGTGTGTATGTGTGTTTGCAGGTATGGATAGATAGAGGTCAAATTTAAAAGGAAGGGATGATACTTTAGGGGTGGGGTTGAGAGATGAGAGAGGAATGTGATGGGAGGGAATGGGGAGAGACAGAATGGGGTAGAATCTCTCATATAGAGGAGGCAAGGGAAAATGGTTGCAATGGAGGTGGGGGGACAGGAGGGCAAGGGGGCAGAGCCTTGTTCTCATTGAGTTTGGCTCAGGGAGAGAATGACATACATACTCAATGGGGTGTCTCACCCTGCAGGAGAGTGGGGGGAAAGGGGAGTGGGGGTAATGGAAGGGGGCAGGCTGGGGGGCAGGGAGGTTGGAGGCACCCACTTTTGAAGAGGGACAGGATCAAAGTGGGGAGTGGACCAAGTGGGAGGCGGGATAGGAGGGAGGGAAATATAGTTAGTCTTTTGTAATATATCTACAATGGTGGTGTTTTGCATAACTATACATGTACAACATATACTGAGTTGCTTGTCTTCCTGGTAGGAATGGGTGTCAGGAAAGGAGGGGAATGAGTCTAGAATTTGAAGTTTTAAAATCAAATGTTTTAAAGATATATAAATGCTATTATTAATACTATTTTGCCTATGGTTGGGAAGTGGGATGTACAGGCATTGGGACACAGATATTGGCCTTGCCCTACTGGAGAGGTCAAGGGGCATGTGGGAGAGGATGTAGGAGAGAACAGATTAGATAAGGGGATGTCCTGTGGGACTGCTTGTTCTGGGGTGGTGGGTTGGGGAAAAATGGGGAGAAAATTGTGGCTCAAAATCTGGCAGGAATGAATGATGTAAACCAGAAGTTGAAAAAACAATTAAAAAAATAAATATGGATCAAACAGATCAAGTACTGGGGGAGGGTTTGGGGATCCTAGATTATGCCAATTCATGTTAGTGAAAGGAGAGAAGACTTTCGGGAATTGGATGATAATTGAACTCTTGGCCAATGGGGTCCTTTATTCATTACTACTGATCTATAATTGGCAAGAGGACTAATGGGCCTGTGTTTCCACCAGGTCTTCTTCATTTAACAGGTTGGGAGACTAGGGTCATTACACAAGTGACAATAAGAAATTAAGACATGTATGATCACTCCAACCAGTATATATTGAGGGCAAGATTTGAATCCAAGTATTCAAGTTTAGTTCTATCTCCTTTATATCCTGCTGCCTTACAAGGAGGATATGTTGTTACTAAATATATTATCTTTGATATTGACTTAATTGTACCTCCATTTCCTAATAAATAAAATGGGGATCATAAGTTTTGACTTGTGACACAGTATTCTATAGGGGAGAGTGATTTGACCTTAGGATTAAGAAAATCTGAGTTCAAGTCTCATTTCCCATAAATACTAACTATTTAGTCCTGGATGGGTCCTTTGCTTTTCTAGGGAGGCAGGTAATTCTCTAGGACTATAAGTTGTAGACCTTTTTCTAATTTTAATTGGTAAAAGGAATTTTCTCCCAGGGGAATTCATTGCTATGAAATTTTAGGTCCTGATATGTAAAAGTTAAACATGTTCCTGCCTTTCTTTTCTAACCATGCTGCTAAAAGACAAAAATGAAAGTCTCTTAAGCAACTAAATGTAATCACCCAAATTCCAATAAAATATTAGATGGCAAAACAAAAGAATCTGGATGCCATAATAATTGGTGCATATATGTTGAGTGTTGATATTACTTCACTGTCTGTGGTACCTTTTAGTGAGATGTAGTTTCCTTCCTGATCTTTTAAAATCAGATTTATGTGACTTTGGCTTTGGCTGATATCAAGATTGCTACCCGTTAGTTTGTTTTTTACTTTAGATGAACCATACTTTATTTTGCTCCAACCCTTTCCCTTTACTCTGTGGGTGTCTTTCTGCTTCTAGTGTTTTTCTTGTAAACAACATATTATAGGATTCTGATTTTTGATTCACTCTGTTATTCAATCCCATTTTATGGGAGAGTTTATCCCATTCCATTCCTATTCCCATTATCATTATAAACGCTGTATTTGTCTCCATTCTATTTTTCTTCCTGTTTGTCTTCTATTTCCTTTCACCCTTTCCCTCTTTGACAATGTTTTACTTCTGTCTTCTTCCTCCTATAATTTGCCCTCTCTTCTGAGAGTCCTCTCCCTTACCTTATTTATTCTCCTGCCATCCTACTTTCCTGTGTGGTAAGATAGATTTCTATATTCAAGTGACTGTGTGTATTATTCCCTCTTTGAGACAACACTGAAGAGAGTAAGGCTCAAGTGATGCCCATTGCCCACCTGTAACAGCAAGTACCCCAATATCCCCAGGGTGGCTGCCATCACATATTCTTAGATCTGCTTTTCTAAAGGAAAGCAACTCAAAATGGGTTAACAAGCTTACTTTAATCAAACATAGATCGTTTACCTAGTTCAGGGGAAAAAGGTCAGCATCCCGAACTTCAAAAAATACAGACAGAACTTACAAGACAGAGAGACAAACAGATCAGGCAGACAGGATTCCAAACTGGCCAACCATTATCAATACCAAATCACAGTTACCAGAGAGTGAAGCATCAACATCTGGGTTTTCAAAGCCAGGGGGCTCTCAAAGGCTGCCCAGAGACTCATCTGGTCAAATCAAACAACATTTCTCAAAGTGAGTCCCAAAGCAAAGCCTCACATCAGGGATTATATAGCCTTCTCCTGGCTCAGAGAATGTTACAACCCTCTTGACCCACTGCCCAATCACACATCAAGGTGTAAGCATTCCTGAAAACCAAGCCTCCATTCCTGAAAACCACAGGCTCCATGTGACTACATTCAGCCTATTGGGGGGCAGAGTATATTTTCAAATCAAAGAAGGTTCTCAGAGTCTCTTAAAAGCCTACCAAAGAGCCTAGGGGCAGGGAAGAGCTTTAAATTTGCATTTCCAGTACACCACCCTCCAACCTTTCCCTTCACTAGGTCTTTCACATTTCTTCTATGAAATAATTGACTCCATTCTACCTCTTACTTCCTGCTGCATCCAGTGTACTTCTCTTTCTCATTCTATAACTAGTTTTTGTGTCATTGACTCCAATACACCTTATACCTATACCCTCTGTCTATTTATATGCCTTCTAGCTGTACTATTAGTGGTACAACTTTTAAGAATTGCAAGTATTATCTTCCCATCTAGGGTTATAAACAGTTTGACTTCATTGAATCCCTTATATTTTCTTTGTCCTTTTTAAGGTTTATCTTGGTTCTTGATATTGAAGATCAAATTTTTCATTCCATTCCAGTCTTCTCCTTATAAAAGCTTGAAATTTTTCTATTTTGTTGAATGACATTTTTTTTTCTTTGAAGTATTGTGCTTAATTTTTCTGAGTAGATGATTCTTGGTTTTAGTCCTAGATCCTTTGCCTTCTGGAATATCATCTTCCATTATCCCCAATCCTTTAATGTTACAACTGCTAAATCCTGTGTAATATTGACTGTGGCTCCCCAATATTTGATTGTTTCTGACTACTTGCAGTATTTTTTTCTTGAATGTGATAGTTCTGTAATTTGCCTATAATGTTCCTTGGAGTATTTATTTTGGGATCTCTGTCATAAAGTGATCAGTGAATTCTTTCAATGTATAGGAAAAATTTCCTTGACCATGTCTTAAAAGATGCTGTCCATGTCTTCTTTTTTATTACAGTTTTCAGGCAGTCCAATGATTCTGATATTGTCTCTCCTGAATCTGTTTTTCAGGTCAGTTTTTTTTTTTTTTTTTACATTGAGGTATTATATTTTTTCCACTTTTTTTCTTTCTCTTTAATTTGTTTAGTTGATTCTTGATGTTTCATAGAGTCATTAGCTTCCATATGCCCAATTATAAACTTTGTTTTCCTCAGTTAGCTTTTGTACTTACTTGTCCATTTGGCCAATTCTACTTTCTAAGGAGTTGTTTTCTTCTGTGATTTTTTATTCCCTTTTCCATTTGGCCAATTCTACTTTTAAGCAATTGTTTTCTTTTATCCAACTGTTGACTCTTTGCATCACTTTCATTTCTTTTCCCTACTTTTTTCTACCTATCTCATATGATGTTTAGCTCCTTTTTATTCTCTTCCATGACATCCTTCTGGACTTGAGAACAATTGTTATTTCTCTTTGGGGTTTTGCCCATAGGTGTTTTGACATCGTCGTCCTCTTCTGAGATTTTGTCTTGGTTTTCCCTGTCACTATGATAATTTTCTATGGTCTGATTCATTTGTTGTTGCTGCTGCTGTTGTTTCTTGCTTATCTTTCTTGACCTTTTTACTTTCTTTTAAATTTGAGCTCTCCTCCTGGGGTACAAGCAGCATTGTCTCAGACTTCTTGTCCCAGGGGATGCAGGCCTGGGTATTTACCTAGTGCTTCACTGATGATGCTCTGAGGGCCATGAGGGACCCTCTTTTTTCATGCTCTGCTGAGGGGGTTGGGTGGGGATGGTGACTGGTGCTATGGGGGCCTTAGAAGTCTGGCATATTACTTGGTGCTGAATTGGGGTTCTAATGCTGGTGTCTTGTGTGTACTGAGGTTGGTAGAGTGTTTCTGCGTTTCCTGGGTTACACTGAAACCTCTGGATGTCTGGTTGCCTGTTTGCCTCTGGGCTATTCTGAAACAGTAATGGTTCTCAGAACTGGAGTCTACCTGTTTCTCTGGCTATGCTAAGGCACACAGGGGAGTCCTAGTGTTAGCGTTTTTCTGTTCCACCGCACTGGGGTTCAGGATGTCTTACTGGTTTGCTGAGGTGGGGCTTGCTTCTGCCTTGCTGAAATGTTTTCTATCCTGCACAGCATGAGACAAACTTTTTTTCTTCCTGATCTTTCAAGTTTCTTTGAGGAAAAGATTGTTTCACTCCAACCTTCTGCTGGTTCTGTTGTTCCAGACTTTCTTTTGGGTCACTCACTACTTTATGGTTGTTTTGAGGTAAGTATAGGAGAGTTATGGCAATTTATTGCTTAACTGTACCAACTTGGCTCCCAGAAGTTCTGTTCTATCCATAACATTTGTTTGCTGTAACCAATAATCAACTGGACAATTTGCAAATTAAATATGATCATAGCATCTATATAAGAAGGGATATTAAATATTACTTAATTCAAGTCCTGCCAAAGAAATTGAGGGTTACAGATATTAATTTACTTCCTCAAGGTCTTAAGATATTGTGTTAAAAACACAATTCAAGTTAAGGCCTTTTTATTATGAATCCAGAATTTTTTCCCATATTGGAACATGTTGCTTCCTTTCTGTTAGCTAATACTTTGTTAGGTAGTTTTGATTAACTTTTTAAAGACAGCACTCTGATGGTGCTGGGTTTTACAGACAATGAAAATAGACAAAATAAAGTGGTCTCAGAAATGAATAGGATAGTTGACTCTAATGACTCTGCATTGTTCTTAGTGTAATCCTAATTTTAAGTCTAAAACATACGACTCTTCATTGATGAAGAGAATGTGATTCAATGCTGTATGCTTGCATCAGGGAAATGGTAAGAGAGGAGAGTTATTCTTCCATCCTGCTTTGAGAAGTCACACATATTTAGGGAGACACCTATGGAAAAAGAAACAAAAAAAAAAGACTTTGGGAAGTTTCAGATAGACAAATATAAGAAAGCAAGTGCTCCAAAATTCCCCTGATGTCCAGTTTACTTATTTCTAGCTAAAGACTTCAAAGTATTTCCTTTTGAGTGAGGTCAGGGATTACTTTCTGGTTGGACTGAGATATTTTGTTTCTAGTAGGAGTGCTCATTCACTCTGTGTACTTCCTAGTATATTCTACTCAGTATATACCAAATATAATTTCTAGTAATTGATTTTTCCTATGTTTAGGCAAATGGGTTAATATTCAATTCAGTATTGTGGTAGTCTTTTGTGTAACAATTATTTTTTGGGAAGTCTCTCAACATTAACTTGGAATACCTTTCTTAAAGAGAATAATCAGGAGTATTTTGAATCTAATAATTATTTACCTAGACTAGCAATATTTAGGAAGACAGATTGATATAATTTTCATTTAGTACCTTCTATTTGAGGAGAGTAGAGTTTGTTATTCCTTTTTTTCTTCCTTTGTAGGCTGGAATCAATATATTCTTTGGAGAGGGGTGAACATTATTCCTGAGAAATTTATTGGACCCTTCCTTTGAGCCATATTTAGACAAACCTTTGTGAAAATGCTCAAAACCTGCATTGGCAACACATATTGCCTCTTATATAAAATGAAGGGATTGCAGTAGAAAGCTATTAAGGTCACTTCCATATCTACAGCTATATTGAATAGCTTTAGGTCTGAAAGTTATTGTAGAGGCCATCCAGTTCAATTCCCTTGTCACAAAATATAGGATTCAAACTGAGAAATCAAAAACCTAAAACCACTTGAAGAGCATGTGGTTGACAATTAAGGGAAGATATAACAGAAGTCATATTGTCCTTCAACTTTACTATAGACAAGCTAGTCAGAAAAAAATAGATCAAGAGTTTGGGAAATAGATCATAAGTCTAACATAGAAGAATGATATAATAATGTTGGAGGCCTTCAGTCATCCAGGCATCTGCTAGAGTTCTTTCTTTGTCAAAAATAGAGCAGCCAAGAATTTCTTGAATCAAACTAATAATGATTTTATGTTTGAGAAATTAAAGAAATAATGAGGGTATGTTTTTCAGACTTGATTGTTCTGATCAACCGAACAGTACCATTCAGTTTGACATTGACTCCTGGCAAAACCTAGAACATGTGATTGAAGGACCAGTTGGTAGACATCTATAAAAAGAATCCATGATAATAACATTTTCTTGGGAAAATGGAATCTGGCCATTTCTAAAACAGTTAAATTACTTAATACATTGTGTTTCTCACTTTCAAAATATTTCAGAAATATTTTGTATTTGTAAAATTTTAGTGTATATATTAGGCAAAAATAGCTAGTCAGCACAACCAATTTGTTTAATGCATTTGTTTGGAATTTTGTTGATGATGCATCATCTGACCAATTAGCAGAGTTTTCTTAAAGGGCTGGAGATATACATTCTATGCAGCTTGAAAAGGTTTCATCTTACTCATCTTTGGGATAAGTGTAGGAAGATGGATGTGACTGTATCTGCATTCCAATTTTACTTCAATACCTCAAGCATTCATGACCCCTTTAGATTTAGCTCTCCCCAGACTGATACAAATTGCAGACTTTCTTTGACCTAAAAGTGGTAACTTTTAAGAAAAAAAAAAGAAAATGGCTTTTATAGAAAATTTGCATTATTCTGTAACAATTCTTGTGATGAACATCTTCCAGAATCTAATTTGTTTTGTTTTCTGTTCCTATTATTTGATCAGCTATGTTTATGTCCCCTTCATTTTCTAAAAGTCCCTATAACCTTAGCCCAGAATATTCCTGTAATAAATAATAAAAAAGAGAAAATAAAGAATTTCAGCAAAAGTAATCAAAAAAGCAAGGTGGCAGTATATGCATTCTTCCAAATGCATAGACCATCTATCTCTCACATCTTTTTTTTTTTTTAAGGGTGGAGGTACATATTTTTCATCTCTTCTTCAATGTCAGGTTTGAGCATTTTAATTACATGACATATTTTTGTTCTTACCATTTACATTGTTATAATTATTGTTTACATTTTTTGCCTAGTTCTATTCCTTCACTTTACATCAGGCTATACGATTCTTCCCATACTTCTTTGTTTTGTTCATACTGAACATTTTCTGTTGTACAATAATATACGATTGTATTAATTTATCATAATTTGCTTAGCCATATTGATGGGAGTTCACTTTTTTGAGGAGTCAGTTTTACCTCCATTTCACAAGGGGGCATCAAAATATGATTTTAGTCAAAATTAATTGTTCCATGTTGATTATTGAGTTCTGTACGAGTAAGGAAGGAAAGAAAGTAGGAAGAAAGGAAGGAAGAAGTAAGGAAAAATGTTAAACAAAGAAAAGAAGGAAGCATCTATTAACTACCTAAGATGTGTCCTGCACTCTAATAAGTGCCTTACAATTATTATGTCTTTGGGTCATTATAATAACCCTGGGAGATAGGCGTTATTGATTATCTCTGTTTTACAGTTGAGGAAACTGAGGCAGACACAGGTGAAACAATTTGTTCAGGGTAACACAGCTTGTAAATGTTTAAAGCTAAACTTGAACTCAGGTTTTCCGGCGTCCAGGTGCAGTGCTCTATTCACTGCATGATACTGAACATTTACCTAAAACTTATTTTGTCATATATACATGAAGGTGCAGTTCTAATAATTCAGTAGTTTAGTCGAAAATCCATTTATTGCCCAATATTCCCATAATACATTAATTTTTTTTTTATTTCTGCTTTGTCAAGTTAAACATAGCTCTATTTTGAGTTGAAGAGACTGGGTTAAGTTCTGTCAAATTCAGAGCACCAGCAGCTAACTGCTGAGAGACTTGCAGATGAGAGGGAGTTGTGAATTTAAATGAGGCAGTAGTAAATGTGACAAGGTAAAAGAAAAAAAAAATGTGATGGTATGTGTTCAAGTCAAAGGTAAATCCAATCAGAAAGAATAAAGTAGCCATGGACAGGAGACAAAAAAAGTTAAGTGATGTTGGCTGGAAAATACAGAGAGACAGAAGAGAACAGGAGTGGAGGTGGGGTGAGTTGAGAATATAGTTTCAAAAAGGATTATTTTAGGTTAGAAATGATAGAAGGCATAAGGTCACTACTACACTATTGTTCAGTATAGTCATTAGTTATTATAGAGTATGTCTTTATTTATTTTTTAAAGCAATTGGGGTTAAGTAACTTGCTCAAGGTTACACGGCCAGTCATTATTTATGTGTGGGTACTCATTTTCTGAGGCTGGATTTGATCTCCGGTCATCCCAACTCCGAGGCCGGTGCTCTACTCACTGTGCCACCTAGCCGCCCCAGAGTATGTCTTTATGGACTGACATTGTACACTCCTTGCTATTCCTTAAAGGGGTAATGCCCAAAGATGAAAAGTCCCAGGAAGAGCAAGTCTAAAATTTGCCAAATCAATAGATATGGTGTTTCTGCTTCCCCACCAGGTGACTCAGTTCTCCACACATTTAGGAGAAATAAGATTAGGTGAATGTTTCAGGCCGTCTGATGGGGCTCTACTTCTATTGCCTGGTCTGACTCTGAGAAGCTGTTTTTGCTACCTTGTGTTCATCAACATTAAATCTTATTCAGTTTCAGTTGATTAGAAATCCTCTAATGAGTTACAGGATTTTATATTATGCAAATTCTTGTTCCTCCCCTCCCCAAAGCTGATGAGTTTATTTTCATCCATAGACTTAGCAATGCAGAACTCATACCAAGAGAGAGTCAAAATTTTATATGGGTAATTGTACAGAAATAGGCCTATTCTATATATATACAGCTGCAGTTCTCATCTAATTTCACCCCCTTCTTGCCCCTTCTTTAAACAAACTGAACAGTAAGCATTTTCTCCTCCTAAGGGAAAAAATAATGTATGCACCACCCAGGCACTAAATGCATTTGGCATTGTTTGGAACTCAGAGTGTAATGAAAGTTGAAATGGGTTTTGGAGAAGGGGTTTAAGAAACACATGGTATGCCAAAGGAATGATCAACATTTTCAGGAGCTTCATTCAACATGTTAAAAGTGTTTTAATAATAGACATCAGTATAAACAGGCTGTAGTGAACCTCATACCTTGATGTATTAAGAATAATAAAAAATCCTTTGAATACAAAGATCTACTTCAAAAAAAGCATTAATATTACATGTACAGCATACAGATAAAATTTACATCAAAGCACTTCACATCCTTCTAGAAGTATTAGATGGTGGAACGTCTGAATTAAATATATGTAGGAAACTTATCTTAAATAATAATCATTCCAAAGTAATAACCTGCCTAAAAATGACAGCTTAGTGCTTCTACATTTGGTATTCAGTGAGCAGTTATCCTGTCATAACTGCCAATGCTGACTGATAAATGTTCCAAAGAATCAGGAGAATATTGACAAACCTTCCACTTGGGTGTAATATGGAGATAAGAGAACTGAAATTATATTTACTGAAACTCCTAGCCCAGCACCATGCTTCACAAAATTGCACGGTGGTGATAGGTTTTTCCCAGAACCATGAGCATCTTGTTTATGTATTTCTCTTGACCATAATTTTTTACCTATTCATAAATGTTGAATGGAACTCCACAGGTAGAAAATATAAAACTACTGCAGTTATCTGGATAGTTCTGGCCAAAAATACTTTTTACTCACAATCATCCAGAAATTTGAAGAAAATTAAAGTTTTGACCAATAACACATTGTTTTGATCAGAGGAGGGCCACAAAAATATTTTGAGAAATATATTATCTTCTTGGTTACTGTTTCTACATAGAGTATCAAAAAACTTTGTTCCAGAGATGATGTTTTATTGAATCAGTAGGCTGTGGTCTTTACAAGGTATTGGAATTAGAATAAACTGAGTCTAATTCAATCAAGTGATTGTATTGATAGCTATGGTTAAGTGGCTGCCATTGGCTTGGTTCTGGCATTACACATATCGAAAAAGTTTATATTAAATAACTAACCAAGTAATTATTCATATCTATTTAAATTGATGCACTCATATATATTACATAAATCCATCCACATGCGCCAACCATGCTGACAGTCTATGGTGCTTTAGAATTTTAAAAGATTACATGGAAAACATACTTACATGGAAGTTTCTTTATCAGACACCTAATAGGGACAAATCAAGCAATTAGATATGCTGAAGTCATAATATTTTTCTTGAACAACAGGATAGATTAGTATGCTTTCTCTGCATCTATACATGGAGAAATATCAAGCAAATCATCCCTCTTAATAAATTACAGCTGCTTTTATGCTAAAGTCTACATCAAGTTTTGTTATGACTCACATAGCAATTTATTGGACTTCTGGTTTTAAAGTTGCAAATTAAGGGCTTTATTTTGCTAGATTTATATTCCATGGGAATCTGATTTTTGGGCAATTTGGATGGAAATTATGAGACTACTGAAAACAACTCTTCCATTTAATTTATTTCAAATAGATATTCTGGCCCTTGCATGTGTACAAGGGAGAACCTGAGTCATAGCCATGAATTGTACAAAATTATGGTTATTGAAATTTTGCAAAAATCTACACCAGAAAAATGAAATATTCTTCCTAAATACATATGCATTGTTCAAATAATACTGTTATGAGAATAATTGTCTGACATGATTTCGGGTGTGGGGGAGCAAAATGGAGGTCTTAAGTGACATTATCATATTTGTGTTATTTCACTCAACTAGACCCTCATTATTATTCAACATTTCTTTTATTCATGGATACTGAATTACAGATCAATTTCCTAAGATGATTGTTCTCAAACTGTTCTTACTGTACTGTACTTACTTCAATTCTACCAACATTCTCTACGCTTATATAACATGATATGGTGACTCAAGATGAATTCCTTCAATCCACCTCTTTTGTACACCAAATATTTTCTATATCTTCCTTTTCTCCCTGTTATCATTGTTCACTCAAGAAATAAAGTTGACTTCTCCCTTGTTTTGTAGATAGATTTCTTAAAAGGTTACTCCATAGTCACTATGTATATTTATTACTTAAGCCTCAATTCTCAGTCTAGATTTAATCCCAAACATGCTAAGGAAACTATTTTCTCAAACTATTCTCTCAACAGTGACTAATTGTCAAATCTAATGGTCTGTTCTTAGTCATCACTCTATTAGTTTTAATGTAGTTTTTTATACTGTTGTTCTTCAGTAAAGGTATATTTGTTGTTGTTAAGTTGCATCTCACTCTTCATGGTCCCATGTGAAGTTTTCTTGGCAAAAATACTGAAGTGGTTTGACATTTCCTTCTCCAGCTCATTCTACAGATGAGAAACTGAGAGATAAGTTTAATTGACTTGCCCAGGGTCCCAAAGTTTCTAAATGTCTGAGGCTGGATTTGGACTCATGGAAATGAGATTTCCTCATTACAGGTCTAGCATTGTATTTACTGAATCACCTAGATGCACCAATACATATTTATTATGAACCTAATATGTGACAGGGAATTTTCAAGTCATTCAGGGTAAAAATAAAATGAATGAAAAAAATACATATCAGAAAGGAGTTTACCTGTGAATGGGGAAAACACCAAGGGCATAGATATAGATAAATATATTCATATCTAAATGCATACATACACACACATATATATGCATGCATACTCTATGTACATATATATACACATGCAGACACATATCTCTGTATAAATATATTTATATATAATGGTAAAATAAATATACAGTCAATACAGGATAGTTTGAGGAAGGCAAACAAGTGGAGAAAAAAGGAAAGGACTCATATAGAATATGGTATTTAAACTGCATCTTGAAGGAAAAGGATTCAATGAAGGAGAAGTGAGGATTGGGGTTTATTCCAAGTATGGGATCAGCCAGTGAAAATGTAAAGAGATAAGATATAAAATGTCCTTTGTAGTAACACAGAAAAGGCCAGTTTAGCTATATTATAGAGTATGGAGAGAGGAGTAAAGTACATTGAGACTGAAAAAAATAAGCTAGATTCTTTGCATAAATGCTTCTTTTTAAAATCAATTAAGCTATTTTTTTAGTTTTCCACATTCACTTCCATAAGATTTTGAGTTTAACATTTTCTCCCCACCCCTCCTTTTTTCTCCTAAAAATGGCATGCAATCTGATACAAGCTCTACTTATACATTTATATTAAATATATTTTCACATTAGTCATGAAGTAAAAATAATTAGAACTAATGGGATAAGCCACAAGAAAGAAGAAACAAAACAAAACAACAAAAGAAAAGGGGAGTGTATAGTGTGTTCCCATCTACATTCAGATTCCAAAATTCTTTCTCTGGATGTGGATAATATTTTCTATTATAAATCTTTCAGAGTTGTTTTAGATCTTTGCATTGCTAAGAAGAGCTATGTCTATCAAAGTCAGTCATCCCATGATGTGGTTGTTACTGCTCACTTCACTTAGCATCAGTTCATATAAGTCTTTCCAGTTTTTCTGAAGTTCACTTGCTCATCATTTCTTATAATGCAATAGTATACCATTTCATTCATATACCAGTTGTTCAGCCATTTCCCAGTTGATGGATATTCCCTCAATTTACAATTCCTTGCCACAACAAAAAGGGCTGCAAATTTTTTTTTTTTATGTCTGTGTCCTTTTCCAATTTTTATGATTTCTTTGGGATACAGACCTAGAAGTGGCACTGTAGGGTCAAAGGGTATACACATTTTTTATAGCTGTTGGGGCATAATTCCAAATTGCTCACAAGAATTGTTGGGTCAGTATACACCACCACCACCAATGCATTAGTGTGCCAAATTTCCCACATCTTCTTCAACATTTATCATTTTCCAGTTTTGTCATGTTAACCAATCTGGTAGGTGTGATGTGATACCTTAAAGTTGTTTTGACTTGTGCTTCTCTAATCAATAGTGATTTAGAGCATTGTTTCACATGCCTATAGAGAGCATTAATTTCTTTATCTTTCACTTTAAATTCCCTACTGGACATTTCACTGTTATGCTCTTTCATTATGTAAAACTTGATATCACCCATGTTGGAATTCTTGTTTTCCCTCCAAATAGTGATCCTTTCCCTTAATCACAATTCCTGTAAATCCTAAATCTCTGTCTCCCTCTCTGTCTCTGTTTCCCTCTGTCTTTCTCTCTGTCTCCTCCTCCTCCTCTTCTTCCTCCTCCTTCCCCTTCTTTTCTTCCCCCAAATCAACCAATGGTCATAATATTTAAATCTAATACCATATTTCTACAATTAAGTTTATGTATTTTTCCATTTCCACTGTCAAATCTCTATTTTAGACCAGCATTGATTCATTCATTCATTTATTCATTTGTCATTTATTTATTCAAAAACATCTGTTTATCACATATTATATTCAAGACGTGCTAAGCAATAGAGATCTTTGGACAGAAAAAAAGAAATAATCTCTTCCCTCTAGTAGCTTACTTTCTGTTGGGAAAAGACAAAATCTTATGCACATAATTACAACTGTGAGAAATGATTATTTCTCTTTTCTATTTAAAAATTAATTATTTTATTAAGGCCAAGATTTTTCTGCATCCAGAACTCAAACAGTGTGAGAAATCTTTCTAAATTACTTTCCCAGCCAGGATGGCTAAAATCTAATCAAAGACAGTAAAAAAAAAATTCTAAGTTTGGGCTAATAGGTGCATTTCTTCTCACAGTCTTTACTCAAACAGGTCTCAAAATTATTAATTCTCCATTCTGTCAGAAAGGTGACATGGAAACTGATGTTTCTTTGAGCAAGACTTGGGTGAACCAAGTCATGTAATCCAAAGCCCTCATTGTAATATTGCCTCCCCTTTATTGTAATATTCATTTTCCAATTAATTGTTAACGAGTCAAAGTTGATTGCCACACTCAGAAACTACTACTCTTTCAAGGGCATATAAACTGTGAACCTACCACCAATTGGGGTCTTCAGTCTAAGAAGGAGGTGATGAAATGTCCATCCTTTTACTACAATGTTGGCATTATTTATAAAGTGATTAAATTACCCAGAATTTAAATCTCTCTAGATTTTTTATATATCACACAGCATATACATGTATATATTTATGTATGTATATAAGTATGTGTGCATATTTGTGTTTATATGTATATGTGTGTGCATATAATTTTTGTATTTTTTTCATTGTTTCAGTTAAGTCCTATTTTCTGTGATCCCATTTGGGATTTTCTTTGCAAAAATATTCCTTTTACAACTCACTTTACAGATAAGGAAATTTGAGGCAAACACATTTAAGTGACTTGCCCAGGTTCACATAGCTAGGAAATTTCTGAGGCCATATTTGAACTCAATCAACTTCCTGATTCCAGCCATGAAGCTATATCCACTATACTATCTAGCTGCCCAAGTATAAAATTGTACAGACTAAATTTATGGGGGAAGCCACAAAATATATACAAGATTTTAATGGGTTAGAGATTCCTTTCCTTTGTGAGAAAATGTTTTACAAAAACCATATACCTTTTCTCTGGAGTATTGTAAAATTGGAGATGATATCAATTTGGAGTTTGGTTCCTCATTTATATGAGTTTGGGGCATATGAATATATAAACACATATACACTTACCCATAAACATATGCATATTATATATATGTGTGTGTGTGTGTGTTTGTTTATATATATTTTACATATATACTATTATGCATATGTACATAACATTAGTAAAGTTATGTGAAGCTTGGTTAAGGTTTTAATTACAATGTAACGTATGACTTTTGAGACATTTGTTTAAGATTGCCTTGCTGATAAAAGTCTAGCCTAAGCCCATTTCCAAATTACTTTTTTATATCTTGTGATAAATTCTATAATGTTCACACCTAGTTCTGACTGTTGAACTAGAAATAATTAGTAAATAGATAAGTCACATGAATCCAATTCCTGTGGAGTAATAAACATGATCTATATCCCCTTATACGTGAGAAGGATCTTTGGCATATATTCCCCACAGTATAGGACTGGAGTCCAATATTATATAAAAGTATAATAGATACTAGCTTAGATGATACCATGGAAGTTTTCAAACAATGGATTGATGATAATTTGTCATGTTGATTTGGAAGGGATTCTTTTTTAGTTATGTGTTGAACTGAGATTCTATGAAAGGCCAAAGTACCTTAATTCATGATGCCTATACATTAAGATACAATTCATTTTGGGTGGAATTAACACACTCTCTCTCTCTCTCTCTCTCTCTCTCTCTCTCTCTCGCTCTCTTGCTCTGTATATATATATATGTATATATACATATACATATACATATATATGTATATGTGTGTGTGTATATATATATACACACACATACATATATATACACATACACAATGCCCAAATATGTATATGTGTGCACACACATATATACATACATATATACATGCATGCACGCACACATACATACATACAAACATATAAAATGGAGAGTCTGATTTGGATACAGATAATGGAGTGACTTAAAAATTATTTTATCAACATGGTGGTAGTATTGTGTAGGAAGGGGGCAGCAGAAAAAAATAGGCAATTAATTGTAAACATAATTACAGCCACATTGATGTAATAGAGAAATATATTTAAATTTTAATATATAGGGTTTAAAACCAGATGGACTTTAGGGACATTTCCACCATTTTTTAAATCTGGGGAATAAAATCAAAAGAGGTAATGTGACTTGTCAAGAGTCACACAGTCAGTAGTGGACATAAGATATGTACATAACCCCAACTAGGTTATTTCTAAAATATATTTCCATCCTAAAAATTACCTTCCACACAATATGTATAAAATACATATTTAAAAAAATGAATCATGTTTTCCAATATTATTTTTCAGCATCCCTTCCAATTGATGAGCTTTTATTTATTTCAATGCCAGTCTTATTTTGTTTTGTTAATTATACAACTACAAATATTTCCTTTTATTTTTTTCTGTGAAAAGGAAGGTATGTTTATTATTTATTATCACTAATATAATTTTTCTCTCAGTAATTCATTAAGTGAAGGTATCTCAGAGAAATGCCCATTTTCAGTTATTTGTTTATAGGATGTTAAGTACAAACAATTGACTAAAAGTCTTTTTCATAATGGCTAAATCTGGTAGCTTTTTCTCTGTCCTTATCTGATTTTTCTCTTTCATTTTTGAAAGAGTTTATAACTCTTTTATCCTTAATTTTTTCTTTTTCTATATTTTTATGATACAATTCTTGATTTATTATTGAGAGCTCTTCAAGGTTCTCTTTCTTCCTTTCTATTTCTTTTCAAAATCCTCCTGCTAAATAATCACTCATACCTTGCCCCATAGGGGTGAGTATACTTTAACTCAGATAACATCTCATACAAGAGGCCTATAATAATATCTTTAGTTGTCAGTGCCATTCCATTCTGTAAGCTAATTTGTTTTTATTTTAATATTTTGTATGTACCTAGGCAAGTAGGCAGTAGAGTGAATAAAGTTCTGAACTTGGAGTCAGGAAGATCTGAGTTTAAATCTTGCCATAGGTATTTAGCTATGTAATATTAGGCAAATTACTTAACTTATATAAATAATAATTTCCTCATCTATAATATGGGGATAATAATATCACTTTACATCATAGGGTTATTATAAGAATAAAATGAGGTCATGAAAAGAGTTTTGTAGACTAAGAGTGTTACAGAAAGGCTATCAGCTATTCCCTTGCATTTACTTTTCTGTGTACTATTTTCCTCTCAATGAAATGTAAGCAATTTAAAAAATTTTTTTGCCTTTTTTTTTTTAAAGCAATTGGGGTTAAGTAACTTGCTCAAGGTTAAACGGCTAGTCATTATTTATGTGTGGGTGCTCATTTTCTGAGGCCGGGTTTGATCTCAGGTCATCCCAACTCCGAGGCCAGCACTCTTACTCACTGCGCCACCTAGCCGCCCCTTTAGGGCAATTGGGGTTAAGTAACTTGCCCAAGGTTATACGGCTAGGTTTTTGTTTGTGTGGATTAAGTGTCGGAGGCCGGCTCCGAACTCAGGTCCTTCTGATTCCAGGGCCGGCACTCTATTCACTGTGCCACCTCGCCGCCCCTATTTTTTGCCTTTTTATTCCAAGTCCCTGTCATGGAATAAGCACTTAACTAATGGCATTGAATAAATAAGACACTCCTATCTTTAGACTCCAATCATTTTTCCTGGCTGTGCCCCATGCTGGGAACATCCTCTGTCTTTATCTCTTCCATTAGCTTCCTTTAGATCTAACTAAAATCCCAATCTTTATAGAAAGCTTTTCTCAATTTTTCTTAACCCTAGTGTCTTTCTGCTGTGTTTACTTATTGTCTTCCCTATTAGATTGTGAGCTCCTTGAGGGCAGGGACTATCTTTTACTTTTTTTTTTTTAATTCCCAGCTATTGTCACAGTGTCTGATTATAGAATATCCTTAATAAATGTTACCTGGCTGACTGATTGCTTACCCATATATTTTGCAGATATCATGCTATCTCTGTACAATAAATTAAACTACAGTGATTCATAGTTCCCCTCAAAATGATAAAAATAATGGCTTTGATGTGCTTCAATCTTCTACTCAAGATGCATGAATAGCAATTCGGAAAGAAACAATGACAAGCAGAACAGTTTTGATGGCATTTCTGAATTGCAAATGGCAATATTATTGATAATTAGTAGTGATTTACAACTGCTAAGGGTGTCAGGTTCAAACTATATTTATTCTCTAAAAATGTAAATTTTTTCATTATTTGAATGAATAGCTAAAATTTCATTATTTAAAAGTGATTCTTTTAGGCAAGGAAAGATAAATAGAAGAAGAGAGAATGGAGTATGTGCTAAGGTCTGGTAGTCTGCAAATTAATCACTGGAATATCTTTCTTCAATCTCTTAATTATATTTTTAAGTTCAATTTGACTGTCATTGTAGAGCTGCTTTGAAGAAGGTCTATGAGTTTTACATATCAAATTAATAACATTTCAGCTAATTAGGAGAAAAATAGACTGGCTTAATAGCCTTGGAGGCATGAGGTCTGTAGAAAGAGAAAGACTTGTAGTTGAAACTGCCTTGGTGGTCACATTAGTGTTTCATCAATGCTTGAGGGTTAATGGTAATAAGGTGTAGTTGGCTAAATCAGGAGCCAGAGAGATGATACTTTAATTGTACATTCTGAAATGGCAGCAAGGGCTGTTGGGGTTTGAAAGCAGATTTTCAGGAGTTTCCATTATTTTGAAATTAGAGACATAGATTGTAACATACTGAAAATGGGCCTTTCTCTAACGAACCTACTGTAACACTCCATTAACCCCAGAGTCCTGGGTTCTATAATTGACAATTAAAAAAAAAGATAACCATCTAGATGAAATGCCAGGAAGTAAAGCACAACTGTAAAGATAAAGTGAGGCCATAAATATAAACTTTTTTTTTTCAAAGCGAGAGCAAAGGTCCTCTACTGCTCCCTGGGGAATGGAAGAGGGTGTCTTCCTGGAGAAGTGACTTTAGGACATTGCAGTAGGAAGGCTATGGTACTTACATGATGAAAGGCCAAGTAAGCTTGCACTATACTAATTAGGGAGTAGAATGACCATAATATGAGTTATCCACTACTCTGAAGGGTATTCATTTTCACAAAGTAAATTGGATATATTCATTTTTCCTTTCATATAAAATTTTTACAAAGGATTCGCCATAGAGGAGTAAGGCTACAAACCTAAATCAATTAGGCAGAATGACAATTAAACATCAAGCATTATAAGCCCTCTGCAAAAGCAGCATGTTTAGATACCTGCATGCTACAATTTGAGGAATGATACTAAAAAGATCCTTTGAAGACCATGGATTAGTGTATGAGATCACTCTCAACTGTTCATTTAGTATAGAAACATGTTTTATTTTAAACTTTTAAATGTAATGCCATAAAGTTTTGTATAATATTAAAAATTAAATTCTTCATAGCAGGACACTAGTGGCACTCTCTGAAAAAGTGAAGAAGCTGGTGTAAAGGAAAACAAAAGAGGAACTTTTCTACTCAAATATAGGAGAAAAAAACCTATGGAAATTTTGTTCTCTTGAGAAGTAGGACTATTACCCTAATTAATTCTAAGGAACTTGGTAGAAAGTCTAGGTTAATAGATTGCTTTTGTTAAAAAAATAGGTAATTTAATCAAAATATACCTTTTAGTTTGTATTATTTGAGCTATTGCTATTTTATTTTGGTGATTTCATTGTTCATTTTAATTTTGAAGCATGTGAGATGCTATGTAAGTTACTGAGCACAGAATGATACATGCAAAGGCAACTTGTGTTTGAAATTCTTCTCCCAATGGCATTTGCAAGAGGCAATATGGTGAGGTGTTATATAACTTAGTAACTAGAGTGCTGAATCTGGATGTTAGGAAATGTGGAATTAAAATTAACTGTTGCAAATATAGACAGGTCACAGCTTCTCTGAGACTCATTTTCCTTATTTTGATCAAATTTTCAATAAACTCTAGTAGCTACCTATTGCCTCTAGGATCACTTATATAATCTGTTTGGTTTTTGGAAGTCTTTCATAACTTCAGCCAGTTCTATTTTCTAAATCTTCTTCCACCTTAGTCCCTCCCATGTCCACTGTAATCCAGTCATGTCCTTGTTGCCTTTTATATAACATTCTGTGCCTCCAACCTCTGATTGTTTTCATCAGCATGGAATACTCTGCTTCATCACCTTTGCCTCCTTGCACCCTTGACTTCCTTTGCTTGTCAGTTAAAGCCCTGCCATCTGAAAGAAGACTTTCCAGGTCCTACTTAATCTTATTACCTCTCCTCTGAATCTACTTAAATTTTTTTCTTCTCTGTATCTTATTTACATATTTCCATGTGTGAACATGTCTTCATATTCACATATGTCCTTCAGTGACTATGAACTCCATGACAGGAGACACTTTGTGTATGTTTTCCCCTTTCTTTGTTCAACATGCTTAGTGCAGCACCTACCACAGGGTAAACACTCATAATGTTTGTTGAATCATCTTGAAAATAGTGATTATAGCACCTCTGTTTCCTGCCTTGGAAAGTTTTTATGAAAGTATCAAAGGAGATAAAGCATATAAGTTATTTTGAAAACTAAACTTTACAAACATTATAGAAATTTTAATTATTGGGGCACCTTTTAGAAAGTTTCTACTTGAAGGCATGAAATGGTGGTTAAGTGGTCTGAATGTGTCACTTTTACTCCCAAGGTACTTTCCTTTCAGGCAGGAATTTGTTTTTAATTGACTGTTAACCAAGTGAAAATTAAAAAAAATTAAAAATGCCTTTCAATTAAGGATTTATCATGAATAAATAATGATTTGTGGTTTCCCTCTTCTTGCTTAGGCAACTTCCCAGTAGAAGAACTACATTATTCCTAACTAAAATGTCCTCTAGTTTCAATTAGAAGGGATGCTAATTGTGTCATGTTGTCTTATTGAAGCTCTCCCATGGCAGGGACATCCTGCCCATGAAACTGTGCTATTTCAGGCATGGATTAAGTGATCCCATCTGGAATGTGCTTTAAATGGCTTGGTATCTTTCCAGGCATATAAATTTTCATTGGCATAATTATTTATACTATTGTTTTGTTTATTATTATTTTAACATACATCACTTTTCAGGTGTCTGTCTTCTTTCTTATGTATAGCTTACCTGCTGGGCTCACAACAACTGTTTTCGGGGAAGTGATGTGTTCTTCAGGGGAAAATTACAGCTAGCAAAGGAAAATGGGGAGGGAAGGGTTTTCTATTTTATTCATACTAATCATTCTTCATCCACATTTATTATTTGAGATGCTTCCAGCTGAATGACTATATACAGAAGAGATAATGTTATCTATCCATCTTGCTCCTTTACTGTGGGTAACTTCATGCAGAAAGTAGTCTAGTATAATATTTCATTACATGTATTTCTGGGGGCCAAAAATATCCTTGAGGTGCCTCTGTGTAATTACTGTAAAGAAATGAACCTTTCACCCAACCAAAACTATGAGAGTGATTTGATGATAATGAAAGTCTTCCAAATCAGAACTGCTCCTACTTGGGAGAGGTGTCACTATGAAATGGCCTTTTCTGTCCACAACCTCCCATCTCTCACCCTTCACATATGTTTGTTCCCATTGAACTTCCTGTTATCGATGCTCCTTCCTCTTTATTCCTGCTATTTTTAGGAGCAAGTATGTGGGATTTAAAGACATGTGATATTTGGACTTGTATCTTGCCTTTGGCATTTAGGATCTGTCTGACCAGCAAGCCGCTGGAGTTCTCAGAGTCTCATTTTTCTTCTGTGTAAAATCAGTATAATGGAACATATCTCACCACATCGTCCTGAGATCAGATGAGGGGTGAGTGCTCCATAAATATCAAAATGCTACATAAATGCCAGGTATAATCACAGCATCATAGATCCAAAACTGGAGGAGATCCTAGAGACCATCTAGTCTAACACCATTGTTATGAAGGTGAGAAAATTGAGGCAGGGAGGGCTTGTGACATTCCCAACATCAGAAGGAATAGGGACATAAAGAATCTGTGAATTTAGATACCTGGACTCCAAATTCATCATTCTTCCTAAATATTATATTATTTTCATTATCACCATCACCATCATCACCATCATTATCATCAGCATTATGGTGATAGTGCTTGTTGTTATTAGCTAACATTTACATAGCATTTTAACCATTGCAAAGTGCTTTCCATATGTAATCTCATTTGAGCCTCATGACAAACTTTTGAGATAGAATGTTATTGTTATTTTACAGATGAGAAAAATGGGTCTGAGAGAGGTTAGATGATTTTGTCAGTGTTACTCAGCTCTCTAGTAAGTGTGTGAAGCAGGATTCAAATTAGATTGTCCTGATTTCCAGCTTAATATTCTCCCTACTGTGTCACTGATCTGTCTATAAACCACATGATCCTGGAATGATAGCTTACAAATCTAAAATTCAAAGATTCTATTCGCTTTCTGAAAGCTGCTTTGTATTGTGGGGAAGAAAAAAAGAGAAGAGTAAAAATTACGCAATCAAATTATTACTTTTGCTCTCTAGTTTCATCATTTTGCTTGAATGTTTAGGACTATAGGGTAATTTTCCTAATGTCATAAAGGTGGAAAAATGGCAGAAGCTGGATTTCTGCCTCCAGATTTAGATAACTTTCCATCCCAAATTCTAGTCATATACTGTATATGTGTGTATATATGTATAATGCACATATGCACAAACATATTTGTATTTGTAGATATCCATCCACACACATACATGTATACATACTGCACACATATATACATGGTGTGCATAAACATATGTACATACATGGGTGTATGTATACACATTACACCCCCACACACACATTCACACACACCATTATATCTATTCCTTATCAAGTAAATTTGCTCTAGGTGTCAAACTTGAAGGGATAATACTTCTTGCCAAACCCAACCCATTCTATATGTATACCTTATTGTATTTCCTCCTATCTTTTCCAGCAGATTGAGCCAAACATCCTCTTTACTCTCTCTAGTCATCAGATCCTACTTACTAGCTCTTTTCTTCATGCCAACAAACATGCCCATGTCTCTCCATTCTTAAAAAACAAAAACAAAAACAAAAACTTTCATTTGATCCTACCACACTCACTAGTTTTCATATTATCTCACCTTTCCTTCTCTACTAGAGTTGAAAAAGTCATACAGACACAATATCTCCATCTCTCTTCTTTCTCTATTTTATACCCTCTGGTGTCTGGCTTCTGACTCCATTTTTAGTTAATCTGTTAGTTGACAAATAGTCATTAAGTGATTAATAATATGTGCCAGGTATTGTGACAAGTGCTAAGAACACAAATACAAACAATTTCTGCTTTTGAGTAGTTTACATTCCATATAGAAGACAACAGCATACAGAGGTTGAAAAGGGAGGGTGAGGGGTGGCCAAGTGGTGCAGTGAGTAGAGTGTGGGCCCTGGAGTCAGAAGGACCTGAGTTTGGATCTGGCCTCAGACACTTAATGCAGACACAAACAAAAACCTAGCCGTGTGACCCTGGGCAAGTTACTTAACCCCAATTGCCCTCCAAAAAGCAAAAAAAAAAAGGAGGGTGAGAGATTGTTAAGAAGCATGATGGAAAACTCCAGAAGAGTACAACCTTGTGGGAGATTTGGTTTTATACTGTTCTCTCTAGAGTTACTGCTTGACATGGAATTGCAAAATCCAATGACCTTTTCTGATTCTCATCCTTGATATTGAGAAAAAAACAAAATGATTTTTAATCCTTGTCACTTAATTCTGTATAACCTCCAAGGCTCTATCATTGAACCATTACTCTTTTCTTTATAAATTGGTTCAGTTCGTGATCTCATCATCTTCCAGGGGTATCTCTCTTTGCAAACAATACAGAGATCTATGTATCTTTCCCTAGTGTCTTGCCTGAACTCCAATCACACTTCATTGGCTTCCTATTGGATCTTTTGAATTAGATGTCTTAGGGACATCTCAAATTAATATCTATACCCTAAACTTCTCCTCTTTGGAACATCGATACCCCTGCTGAGGACACCATCATCAACCCAGTTACCCAGGTCACAATCTGAGTCCTTATTCTCATACTATATATAGAGGTATATATGGAGATGCAGATTTATAGACATATAATTGTCCCTTGATGTATGGGAGTGTAGGTCACAACACCCTTACAGATATGAAAAATCTCATATAACTCTAGGTCCTTCCCCAAACTTGTTTTTAGTCATTCTGATCATATTTATTTAACACACAAAACAAGCAAAACAGCAAATTGCACCCATAAAAAGGTCACATTATCTACATAAGAGAGATTAATATCTAACACACTATATGGAGTTTACACAGATGCTTCTGTAACTGTAGCAATTGCTTTGTTGCTTTCCTTTTATGAAAAGCACAAGATGCAAAGATCACTGTGAGATAAAGTCATGTGATTGAATCTAGATGGTATAGAGACAAAGGGAAAGTGTTCCCCCAAAGAGGGTGTAGCCTATGAAACTAAAACTTTTGGGGTAGAGCCACTATGGGATTGTAAAAGCAGGAACTAGCTTGGGTTCCCATTCCAACCACCTCCATTACATATAAAAATGACTCTAAACAAATTTTAGAGCTACAGAACCCACAAAATGACAGAGAGAAACAAATCTCCTGCTGAGGGCAGCCTGGTAGGCCCACAAGAAGGATCTGTTTCATGGGACTGGGAGCCAGATTCAGTCCTGCATGAGCCATGCCAACCCAGACCCAGGGTGTCCCTGACCATCAGCATAGACTGGCCAGAGCAGACTTCAGGAGAGTGAATGACTAGCAGCTGTAGCAGTTTCTAGATTTCTCAACCCATAAACTCCAAAGAGAAAGCAAAAGGTCAGTAGGGAACTCTGTTGGAACTGGGATAGAGAAGAGCACAGTTGGACCCCTGTACTCAGGCTGGCAGATGTGGTGGCAGATGGCAGATGGCAGCTGTAGATGTAGCTGCTGCTATGTAGCTTCCTTTGGAGATCCTTGCCTAGAGATCATAGGGAGACCAATTGACCCTTCAGAGAGTTATCAGTCATTGTTTGCGGTGGTGGTCCTGTGGTGAGGAGTGCCAGTGTGCCAGAGCTTGTAGTAGCTGTAGAGAGGGCACCCTTCTCTTAGCTCTGACAACTTCAAAAACCCCAGCAATTTGGGACACAGGTCTTTCCACTCTGGAAGCAGAGTTCTACCATGGCAAAGATCTCAAAAGTTGAGTAATTGGCTGGGAAGATGAAGAAACAGAGGAAGTGCAATCAGACAATAAAATCCTTTTTTTGGGGTGGATTAAAAGAATTAAAACATGGAACCAGAAGAAGAAAAAAAGTCAAAACTCCTACATCAAAAGCTTCCAAGAAAAATATGAACTTGTCACAGGCCATGAAGGAGCTTAAGAAGGATTTTGAAAATCATGTAAGAGAAGTGGAGGAAAAACTGGGGAGTGAAATAAGAATGATGCAAGAAAATAATGAAAAGCAAGCCAAGAGTCTGCTAGAAGAAAAAAGCACCTTAAACGTAGAGTAATTCGGGGGTGGCTAGGTGGCACAGTGAGTAGAGCGTTGGCCCTGGAGTCAGAATGACCTGAGTTCGGATCCGGCCTCAGACACTTAACGTGCACAAACACAAAAAAACCTAGCCATGTAACCTTGGGCAAGTTACTTAACCCCAATTGCCCACCAAAAGGCAAAAAACAAACAAAAAAAATAGAGTAATTCAACTGGCAAAAGAGGCCCAAAAAGCAAATGAGAAGAATGCCTTAAAAAGCCAAATTTTCCAGATGGAAAAGAATTTCAAATACTCCCTGAAGAGAATAATCCCTTCAAAATTAGATTGGAGCAAATGAAAGTTCATGACTTTATGAGAAATCAAGATACTATAAAACAGATATAAAAAGATGAAAAAATAAAAGGCAATGTGAAATATCTCATTGGACAAACCACTAACCTGGAAAAATAGATCCAGGAATGATAATTTAAAATTTATTGGACTACCTGAAAGTCATAATCAATAAAAGAGTCTCAAAATCATTCTTTAAGAAATTCTCAAGAAAAAAATTACCCTGATATTCTAGAACCAGAGTGCAAAATAGAAATGGAAAGAATCTATCTATAATCTCTTGAAAAATATCCCCAAAAGAAAACTCCTAGGAATATTTTAACCAAATTCCAGAGTTGCCAGGTGAAGGAGAAAATATTACAAGCAGTCAGGAAGAAACAATTTGAGTATTGTGGAAACACAATCAGGGTAACACAAGATCTAGCAGCTTCTACCTTAAGGGATAAAGGGGCTTGGGATATGATATTCCAGAGGTCAAAGGAGCTAGAATTAAAACCAAGAATCACCTACCCAGCAGAACTCAGTATTATGCATCAGGGGAAAATATGAACATTCAATGAAATTAAGGATTTCCAAGCATTATTGATGAAAAAGCCAAAACTGAACAGAAAATTTTACTTTCAAATACAAGAAGCAAGAGATGTATGAGGAGGGAAACAGGAAAAAGAAATCATAATGAACTTATTAAAATTGAGCTATTTACATACCTATATGGAAAAATTAAAATTGTAACTGATGAGACTTTTCTCAATTTGAGCATATATGAAGGGAATATATATGTATACCCACATATATATGTATGTATAGGAGGGTGTATGTGTGAATAAATACATATGTGAGTGTGTGTTTATGTGAGTACATGTATACATAATCAGAGGGTAGAGAATGAGTTGAATATGAAGGGATGATAATGAAAAAATAAAACTAAGAGGCGAAAGAAGAATATATTGGGAGGAGAAAGGGAGAGATAGAATAGAGTAAATTATCTCATATAAAAGAGGCAAGAGAGGGGATGGAGTCAAGACAGTGGAGTAGAAACAGCTCTTCCTTGCAGCTCTGGCTCCCACAATTTCCAAATGCATGAAAAAGGGGACTCTAAACAACCTCTGGAACCCCAGAACCCACAAAATGACACAGAGAAGCTAACCTCCCACTGAAAACAGCCCAGTGGCCCAGCAGGGAGTGGCCAGCACAGAAGCTCCCCTGTCTGGTGCCAGAGTCCTACTGTGGCAACAAGCCAAAAAGTCAAGTAATTGAATCGCAACATGCCTAGGCAAAGGAAACAAAATAAACAGAAAAATTCAACATTAGACTCCTATTTTGGGGGCAAAGATGATCGAACCATGGAAGAGGAGGAGGACTGAGAGGCCAGAACTCCTGCACCAAAAGCATCAAATGAACATATGAGCTGGTTACAGGTTATAGAGGAGCTTAAAACAGATTTTGAAAATCAAATTAGAGAAGTGGAGGAAAAATTGGAAAGAGAAATGGAAATGATGCAAGAAAAATATGAAAGGAGAGTCAACAGCCTTACTAAGGAAAATAACGCCCTAAAATAGACTAACTCAAATGGCAAAAGAGGGTGAAAAAGTCAATGAGCAGAGGAATGCCTTAAAATGCTGAATTTGCCAGGTGGAAAAAGACTCTCAAAGGTCACTGAAGAGAATCATTCCTTCAGATTTAGAATGGACCAAAGGGAAGCTATGGACTTTGTGAGAAATCAAGATGCTTTTAAACAGATCCAAATAAATGAAAGAATAGAAGGCAATGTGAAATATCTCATGGGAAAAACCACTGACCTGGAAAATAGATCCAGGAGAGATAATTTTTTAAAGCAATTGGGGTTAAGTAACTTGCTCAAGGTTACATGGCTAGTCATTTTATGTTTGGGTGCTGATTTTCTGGGGCCAGTTTCAATCTTGGGTCATTCCAACTCTGAGGCTGGTGCTCTTACTCACTGTGCCACCTAGCCGCCCCTACAGGAGATATAATTTAAAAATTATTGGACTACCTAAAAACCATGATCAAAGAAAGAACCTAGAAATCATCCTTCAAGAAATTCTCAAGGAAAATTTCTCTGATGCATTAGAACCAGAGGATAAAATAGAGGTTGAAAGAATCCACCGATCACCTCCTGAAAAAGATCCCCAAAAGAAAACTCCTAGGAATATTATAGACAGGTTACAGAATTCCCAGATCAAGGAGAGAATATTACTAAGCATCCAGGAAGAAACAATTTGAAAAATTGTGGAAATGCAATCAGGATAGCACAGGATCTGGCAGCTTCTACACTAAGGGATCAAAGGGCTTGGAATATGATATTCCAGAGGACAAAGGGGCTGGGATTAAAACCAAGAATCACCTACCCAGCAAAACTGAGTATCCTCTTTCAGGGAAAAATATGGTCATTCAGAGGAATAGAGCACTTTCAAGAATTCTTGATGGAAAAAACAGATTTGAATAGAAAATTTGACATTCAGATACAAGAAGGAAGAGATACTTGAGCAGGTAAACAGCAAAAAAAATCATCATGAACTTATCAAAGTTGAACTGTTTACATTCCTACATGGAAAAATAATAACTGTAACTGATGAAACTATTCTCAGTATGAAAATAATTGAAGAAGGGTATATGGCATATGAATACATATGTGAATGTGTATATATATGTTTACAGGAATACATAGATAGAGGACATAGGTCAAATATAATAGGAAGGGATGATACTTAAAAGGTGAAATTAAGAGGTGAGAGTGGAATATTATGAGAGGAGATGGGGAGAGACAGAATGGGGTACACTATCTCATATAGAAGAGGCAAGGGGAAATGGTTACAAGGGAGGGGAAGAACAGGAAGGCAAAAAGGCAAAACCTGTACTGGGAGAGTCGAGGGGGGTATGGGAGAAGCCATGGGAGAGAGCAGATTTGATGAGGGGTTATCCTGTGGGACTGCTATTCTGGGCTGGGGGGTAGGGAAAAATGGGGGAAAAGTTGTAACTCAATATCTGGCAGAAATGAATGATGTAAACCACAATTTAATAAAGCATTTGGGAATAAAAAAAGTTGTCTAAAACACAGACATATGATGTGGCTTTCCAATGGTATCAGAGGCACTATCTGAACCCATGTTGTCCTGGCTCACGGACCAGCCCCCTATGAGGTAAATAATATCCAGAAAAAATAAATGTATTTTTAATTATTGATTTTCTCTCTCAGATAAAGGAAGCAAAACCATTGAAAGATGATAAAGATCAAAACAAGTTGTACCAGTCTTTTGAAGTGTGACTCAAATGCTGTCTGGTTCTTTTTGACATATCCAAGTCTGTAAATCCATTCCCAAAATGCCCAGATAAACTTGTCTTCTCTTTGTAAAGAAGGAAGTATTAAAGGTATCTAGGTTTTTGTCTAAAAAAGTAAAAGAATGGTAAATACACATAAAAGCAAATATTCCCTACTCTCAAGAAGCTCACAGTCTAATGGAGGAGTCAAAATGAAAAAAAAAAAACTGTGAACAAACAAGACATATATGGAATAAATTGGAGATAAAGCTGGATGGAAAACATAAATGCAAGTAAGGCTAGCAAAGGCTTCTTGCAGAACGTAGAATATTAGCAGGGCAGAAGCAGAAACACTCCAAGTATGCAGGAAAGCCATCGAAAATGCTTTATAAAGAATAGCAAGGTAGCCAGGTTTAATTAATTGTAGAATACGCAAAGTAAGGTGCAAGATTGACAAGGTATTAAGGGACCAAGTTATAAATGACTTTAAAATAATAAATTTTAGAGAAATAAAATAAATGCCAGATTTGTTTTTATGATGTGTGTAATGGAAAGAAGAAATATCATTTTATGGTGTCTTTGTTAATCTCTTACTGTAACTTTCCCAGCAATATTTCCCCCAAAGACCACCATAAATATAAAGAGAGCTGTGAAAAATATGATTAGGAATTTAAAGATTAAAAAAAAACAATCAATAACTAGTGGAGATTGCTGGGGAAGCTACTGTATAGCCTTTGAGACTTTCTAGGAAAAGTCTGCAACATCTATCTTGAGGGTCCAGCAATTTGCACAGGCCTTGGGGAGCAGCTGCTGTGATGTCAATATTCATAGCCACCAACCAGACACAGCAGAAGAAAGTGACAGTGATATGCATGAAGTTCATAAAGAAGTATTTTTAGTTGTCTTACTACAAGAAAATCATGGACTGGTGTGGTGGCATGGAAAAAAACCATGGAGAGGCTGTAAAGACCAATTATATGTTTGTAAATATTTCTTTTTCTTTTGTTTGTTTTGCTTTTTGGAGGGCAATTGGGGTTGACTTGTCCAAGGTCACATAGCTAGTTGTTTTTTCTTTTTGTATGTGTGTGTGTGTTAAGTGTCTGAGGCTGGATTTGAACATTCAGGTCCTCCTCATTCCAGGGCCAGTGCTCTATTCACTGTACCACCTAGCCTCCCCCTTTTGTAAATATTTCTTTTTTATTTTATTTTAATTTAATTTTTTTTCAAATGCTTTCTTAACTTCTGGTTTATATCATTCATTTCCATCAGATTTTGAGTTACAATTTTTTCACCATTTTCCCCCACCCACCACCCCCCTCCTCTAATCTGCTCTCTCCCATATCTTCTTCCATACCCCCTTCAACTTTTCCAGTAGGGCATGGTGGATCTCTATGCCCCAATGCCTGTATATCTTATTTCCCAAAAATATGTAAAATAGTATCAATAATAGTATATAGATAGATAGATATGTAAATTTTTTAAACATTTGATTTTAAAATTTCAAATTCCAGATTCATTCCCTTCCTCCCTTGTCACTAATCCTTACTGGGAAGATAAGCAATTCAGTATATGTTGTACCTGTGTAGCTGTGTAAAACATTACCATAGTAGATATATTGTAGAAGACTATATTTCCTTCTCTCCTATCCCACCTCCCACTTCTTCTATTATCTACTTTGATCCTGTCCCTTTTTACAAGTGGGTGCTTCCAACTTCCCTCCTCTCCACCCTGCCCTCCCTTCCATCATTCCCCCTCTCATCTCCTCCCCCCCTACTCTCCTGTAGGGTGAGATATCCTATTTATGTCATTCTCTCCCTGAGCCAAATTCAATGAGAATAAGGTTTTGACTATTTGCCTTCCTGTTCTTCCCCTCCATTGTAACCATTTTCCCTTGCCTCTTTTATATGAGATAGTTTACCCCATTCTGTCTTTCCTCATCTCCTCCTGCCATATTCCTCTCTCACCTCTCAGTTTCACCCTTTAAGCATCACCCCTTCCTATTAAAATTGCCCTGTGCACTTTATCTATGTATACCTGTAAACATATATTTGTAAATATTTCTAAAGGCAAAATTGATTTAAAAAAGAATGATGTAATCGATGCTTTTGGAAACAATATTCAAACTGAAATCTGTAAGCAAATTTTTAACAAAAGGAGCTGTATAAGTATTAGATAAACAACACCACACAGCTGCAGCAGATGTTGAGGGATATTGCAATAATTGTAGCAAATAATGTGTATATTCTGAAACGAAGTTCATACACTGTCATCTTCGTTGAAAGGGTAACGAATGATGTACAGTATTCAGTCAAAACCAACAAGACTATAAAAACAGCAGGCTTTGAAAGTAATAAAGCAGTTGAAGGAAAACAAGAAGACAGAGGGGTCCATATGAGGCTTCTATTCATCCTACCTCTGAGGGAGAGGGAAAAGCTAAAAGAAAACTCAAACTCTTGATTAGGGTGATAGAAAGCAAAGATTTGGTGGCCAGTTAAAATTGGACATTGAGTTGACTTGGCTGCTTTTGTAAACTTGAACAGATACAGAAAAAGACAAAAATCAAGGTTTCTTTGGGAGTTCTCATCTTGAAAGACATAGAAGAAGTAAATAGGAAATATGAAGGAAAACTTTTCACCTTCACTTATAAACAAGATATGTGCCACTCTAATGTTTGCTGAAAATAGTTCATTTAAAAGATGTTCACATCAATATATACATCAACTAACAGTCATTTGTGTACAGAATATTCTCAATATATCTCCTAACATGGAATAAATGCATCTCGGATGACAAATTGGGCTACATAAAAAGATGCAATTTGAAGCTCTTTCAGTTTTCCATTCTACATGGGCATCTGGATTCTTTGTTTAATCTTAATTTTAACAGTTTTTATTCTTTTTTAACTTTACAACCATGAAGTTGTCTCAAAGTGCACGTAGTACACTAAAAATTTGCCCTTTAGAAATGTCACTCAACATAAATGGAATGTTTACAGAAAGACATAAGCCAGCATCCCATTCACAGACTACATGAATGCATACATGCACACACATTATATACACATATGTGTGTAGACATATACATACCTATATTCACATACATGTAAATATGCATAAACATATACACATAGTTACTGACTAGGAGTCCATCAGTATTCATATTTAATAAACATGCTGCCAAAATATAAAAGACTCTATTTGCTTAAAAACATTTTAAGTCATCCAATATAATTTTTTAAGTTTATAATATGTTAATACAAATGAAGTTATATATAAAAATAAAGCCTTTATTATTTTTATTTTTAAAAATACATGGTGACTTTAATGTAAAGATGGGAATATAAGAGGATGCTGAAATATATAATAGAAAATATTGGTCAAGAAACAATATTTGATTTATTGCTTTATATTGAAACCTCTCGTGTTCTGTGCATGTGGCAATGTTTTTTTTCTTATTTCATATTTAAAGTTAAGATAAATTAAAATATAATGAAAAAAACTACAAAGAAAAAAGGAAACAGTATTTGGGATTTCAAATACTTATAGACAGTACAGAAGCTTCATGTGTCTGCATCATGAATATTCTCAAGAAAAATCTCTATATATTTGCTTTGTGAATGGCAAGCATATGTTAAGTGAATTATACTTTAAGCAATGTATTACTCACATGGATGTCATTTCTAATTCAGCTATATATGTATATTCAGATCACTGACTTGTAGAGCAAAGATCAAAATAGATTCAAAGGTAGAACAAAGAATAAAAATGAGACAAAGTACTGTTCAATTAAAACAAATTTATCATGGTCTATTCAAGTAAGCTATCAATAATGAAATAAGTGTAGTGGAGAGAAGAAAGAACTTTAACACAGACTCTGATGTTTGACTGATAATAAATATATTGTCCCAAAAAGAGAGACAAAAAAGAACCTAAATATTGCTTTCATCAAAAAACACTTGACTAACTTGCCAAATAGAAAGAGATGGAAGCCAAAGAAAAACAATTTAGAACCTTTTTTTAAATTTTCTAAAAAAAAAGATTATGGTTAAAGTCAAGTCATAAAAAAGAAAAGAAACTGAAGGTAAAATTGGTAAAAATAAATAGTGTTAAGAGACTCAGTTAAGAAAAGATACCCTGAAGGTATTCAAGAATGACAATAGAAGGAGTACAATAAAAAAGAGAAGACTACAGAGCATAGAAAATACTTGTAAACTTTTTTTTTTATGACAAACTTTTTATCAGGATAATACTATCATATGAGCTTTGGCATCATAATTAACATGACTACCTTGGATGTGCTTATGAATAGATGAAAGAGGCACTAAAGAAAATAAAGATGTGAGCAAGAACAATCTTTGCTGTTGGAGACAATTCAGTTTAATCATTGAGGATTTCTTCATAAAGTGACTAAAAGGGGCAACTAGGTGACACAGTGAATAGATCACTGCCCTGGAATCAGAAGGACCTGAGTTCGAATTCGGCCTCAGACACATAACACTTACTAGCCTTGTGACCATGGGTGAGTCACTTAACCCCATTTGCCCTGCCTCCTCCTCCCCATAAAGTGACTGAAAAAGTATCAGAAGCCAAAAAAAACCCCAAAAGCCATCCATTATTATTAGACACAAAGTTGTCCTAGACAATGACATTAACAACTGTTCATCAATATGCTTAATTTCATCTAGATGAAATTTTTTCATGAAAATCAAGTAAATACAAACCAATTGAATATTCCATAGCCTACCACATTTTTATCATGCCACAATTGAATAAAAGAAATAGAGATTATGAATGAACTGTGTTTATTTTTGTGCAGTGTAAAAGAACAAAACAAAAAGAGATAGGAACAGAGGTGCTTTGTGTGAGGAAAAGTCAGTAGACATATATGACTTGACCATAAAATATATTCAGGAGGTTCAGAAAGGTTGGATGGGACCAGGTTCGAAAGATTTTAAATGATAAACTTAAGAGTTTATAATTGTGATAGATGTAAAAAGGAATCATTGGAGTTCGTTGAGTAGTTCCTTGGGCTGCTCAGTGTCTAGCACTTAGCATGATTTGGAGACATGAATAAGAAATGACCAGGCCATGTGGGTAGTTCAAGGAAGAAAGATGAACTCCTTTTATTGATTCTTAGGACAAGGTTTTTATAGAGCAATGAGACAAAGGAAGGGGACTCAAGTATTCATATCGTTATCTTAGTTTGTCATATCCTGGAAGTAGCATGGCAGTGAGGCCTTTTGTTCTCTAGGTGCCAGAAAGTCTTAGGAAAAGTCAGTTAACTACTTTCATATGCAGTCACATTACAAAGGATGCTCTTGAGGGCTGGCTTCAAGGCCTGAAGCCAAAGCTGCATCATCAAGTACATCTGCATAGGAGTTGACCACCTAAGAATAAAATATTTTGGCTTTGAACAAGTAAAGTTTTGGGGCAGAGCCTGTTGGCCTCAGAACTCAAACACCATCCTTATAAGTGTAACCCATATCAAAAGAACTCTGGAGCTGACTTGGTGAAAAGTCGCATCTTGAAGAGGTCTTTGCCATTCAGGTCCACTGATATCAGGGTAATTATCAGAGTCCTGGGACAGGCCTCTTTGGCTCCTCACAGAGTAGGGATTTGCCATGATCAGATCAGTATAAAAAATGGATTTGAGTGGGAAAAGACTTGAAGGAGGCTAATTGAGATATTAAGTTATAGTCATGACCAGAAGTGGTACAAGCTCAAATAAGTATTCTGACTATTGAACTAGAGAGAAAGGAATGAATTAGAGATGTTTTGAAAATGGAAACAAGATTTGCCAACTGATGTGATATATGGGGCTAGTGAGCATGAGGATTTGAGGACTGATCTGGGTGTGCAAACCGAGTTGACTAGAAAGATAGTAATAACCTCAAAAGAAATAAGTAATTTTTTAAAGAAAAAATGGTATAGGGGCAGCTAGGTGGCACAGTGAGTAGAGGGTTGGCCCTGGAGACAGAAGGACCTGAGTTCGGATCTGGCCTCAGACACTTAACGCACACACAAATAAGAAACCTAGCCATGTGGCATTTGGCAAGTTACTTAACCCCAATTGCCCTCCAAAAAGCAAAAAAAAAAAAATGGTATAAGTTTTGGCGATGGGAGATAAAACAATGTATTGTAATCTGGATTTACTGAGTTTTGTTTTCCCACCCATACAAAAGTCAAGAATTCTTGAATAACAAAATAATATGATCTTCTTCATCATGTGCTGATTTTATACATTGCACAAGGCCAAAAATAGTGAAACAAATTCACCAAAGTAATGTATCATTGTAATAGTCTACTCTTAGTACATAGTACAAGTTGAGAAATGAGATCTTCCAGATGTTTTTGTTTTCAAAATGATGTTTGCTTTTTCTTTATCAATCTTTGGAACATAACAGAATATCTCAAAAGTTTCCTACCCCCTTAAAATAATTTGGGTTAATCATACACACAGGAAAATAAAAACACTAATTATAAAGGATATATATTATATTGCTTATGAAGTTATCTGGAAAACACACAGAATTTCTGTACCACTCTGGGACACAGCATAGATATGTTGGCATTGAAATAAATAGGACAGCAGATTGGATTGTCTACAGAAAACTGAAAAAAATATTTTAGTTATCTCAAATTCCTAAATATAAGGTCTATTGAAGAATAGATGTTGTTATCTGATTGAGACAGTAATTGATCACTATAAGAAGTCAGGAGGAAACAGATTAACATATCAAAAAAAAAAAAAAACTGCAGTTGAGCCTGCTAAAAATTTTGCCCAAAGTAAAGAAAGTGAAGAAAAACTTGAGCTATTTTGTACCCAAAGGCAAGCCTTTATAAACACAAAAACACAAATAATTTGCCTTGAAAACTCGAGAATTAAAGTAGGGAAGATGTATCATTAAAACTTTAGATTTCATTTGTTATAATTCTTCTTTACAATTTGACTAATGTTTAATGTGAAGGTATATGTAGAACCTATATCAGATTTCTACTGCGATGGGGGAGGAGGGAGGATCGAGAAGGTGGTGGAAAAAATTTGGAACTCAAAAGCTTGTGGAATAGAATGTTGTAAGCTAATAGTAAATATTTTTTTAAAAGAAAACATTAACTACAAAGAGTAACCTTAAGAAAAAAACCTGAATGGTTTGGTTAGAATGACAGCTCAATCTTCATGCTTTTGTAATCATCTCTTATTGTGCCTCAGTTATGAAAAAGAACTATTCTTCCTACATTCTTCATTTTCTACTATTCTTTCTTTTCTATCTCTTTAAAATAAAACTAAACAAAAACAAATACATATACCCTGAGCTTGACATTTTTTTTTCTTTTCTCTGTTGGATGCTTGAATGTGGTGGAATGCTATTCTTTTTTTTTGCCTTTTGGAGGGCAATTGGGGTTAAGTAACTTGCCCAAGGTCACACGGCTAGGTTTTTATTTGTGTGTGCATTAAGTGTCTGAGGCCGGATCCGAACTCAGGTCCTTCTGACTCCAGGGCTGACACTCTACTCACTGCACCACCTAGCCACCCATATTCTTTTCTTTTTATGCACTCCACCATCATCAAGGTACTCAGATGTCTTTACTTGTCTTGGCTTCTCTTATTTCCCATTTTCCTATATGAAAGTCATCAATTTTTCAGCTCATCTCTTTAGAATTCACTATGAAGATTTGAAAGAAATATTAATTCTTCTCTGGCATGAGCATCTATTGAATTAGTCATCTGGTATTTCTAGAGTTAATAATATATTTGGAGTTCTCCAAAGGGTTGACCTTGAGAGGTGAAAAAAATATATTACCTAAGAGAGGAAGGGTTTTATACATGTGAGAACTCCAGTTTAATAGTTAGTGCTTTGGACATTTTGGGTTCCTGCATTTTTCTCCTTTGAGTTCCTTTAGAGTGGTTTTTGTGGTATTAGAATACTATCATATTGGGGGGAGGAGCCAAGATGGTGGAGTAGAAACAGGACTACCGAGCAGCTCCAGCTCCCCACTTCCCCAATCCTTATAAAAGGTGAATCTGAATAAACTTTGGAGATACAGAACCCACAAAATGACACAGAGAAGCTAACCTCCCACTGAAGACATCCCGGCAGCCTGGCAGGGCTCTAGGAGCCCAGCACAGGCCCCCATGAGCCAGATGTTTTAGCACCAGGGTGGTCTGACCAGCACCCTGCTGGAGGGACTCAAGAACAACAGGAGCTGTTTTGTTTCCAGAATTATCAATACATAGATGCTAAGGACAAAGTGAGAGGTCAGTGCACTGTGGACTTTGGGACTAATAGTGGGAAGCGTGTTGGCCTCTTTCCCCCAGGGCAAGAAGCCACTGAGGAGCCAGGGAACAGCTGGAGAGAGGTTGTGGCTCTAGTTCCTGACCTGCAGACTACTTTAAGGGGACAAAGCAACCAGTCTGGGGGTAATGACTCTTGCTTTAACCTCCTTGAATCTAGATTGCAGTCTAGGGTGGATGTCCTGGGGTATGTGACCAGTTTGCTAGAGTGTGTGGAGCCTTCAGATAGGGCACCCAACTAATACCTCCAGCAGCTGAGAAAACCCAAGCATTTGGGATGGACTATCCCCTGGCTGGTGGCAGAGTCCTACTGTGGCAAAAAGCCCAGGAGTCAAGTGACTGAGTGGTGACATGAGTAGGCAAAGGAAGCAAAATAAACAGTGTACACCAACTTTACACTCCTACTTTGGTGACAAAAAGGATCAAAGCATGGAACAAGAGGAAGACAGTGAAGTCAGTATGCTTGCACCAAAAGCTTACAAGAAAGATATGAACTGGTTATAGGCCATAGAGTACCTTGAGAAGCAAACAAGATAAGGGAAGGAAAAATTGGGGAGAGAAATGAGAATGATGCAAGAAAATTATGAAATGAGCGTGAACAGCCTGACTGAGGAAAATAACCTAAAAATAGACTACCTCAAATGGTAAAAAAAGGCTCAAAAAAGCAATGAGGAGAAGAATGCCTTAAAAAGCTGAATTTGCTAGATGGAAAAAGAGTCTCAAAAGCTCTCTGAGGAGAATCATCCCTTCAGAATTAGACTGGAGCAAATGGAAGCTAGTGACTTTATGAGAAATCAAGATGCTGCTAAACAGATTCAAACAAATGAAAGAATAGAAGGCAATGTGAAATATCTCATGGGAAAAAACACTGACCTTGAAAATAGATCCAGGAGAGATAATTTAAATACCTGAAAACCATGATCAAAGAAAGAACCTAGGAATCATTCTCCAAGAAATTCTCAAGGAAAACTGCCTTGATGTTTTGGAAGCAGTGGGCAAAATAGAGGTTGAAAGAATACACCAATCACTTCCTGAAAAAAAGATCCCCAAAAGAAAACTTTTAGGAATATTATAGCCAGGTTCCAAAATTCTCAGATCAAGGAGAGAATATTACAAGTAGCTCGGAAGAAACAATGTGAATAATTTGGAAACCCAATCAGTATAACACAGGATATGGCAGCTTCTATACTGAGGGATGGAAGGGATTAGAATATGATATTCTGGAGGTCAAAGGAGCTGGGATTAAAACCAAGAATCACCTACCTGTCAAAACCTGAGTATCATGTTTCAGGGGAAAATATGGTCATTCAGTGGAATAGAGGACTTTCAAATATTCTTGATGAAAAAACCAGAGTTGAACAGAAAATTTGACATTCTGGTACAAGAAGCAAGAAAAGCTTGAGAAGGTAAACAGGGAAAAGAAACCCTAAGGAACTTATCAAATTTGAGCTATTTATATTCTTACATGGAAAAACAATCATTGTAACTTATGAAACTTTTCTCAGAATGAAAATAGTTGAAGAAGGATATTTGGGCATATGAATACATATGTGAATCTGTGTATATATGCTTGTAGGCATACATAGATAAAGGGCACAGGACCATTTTAATAGGAAGGAATGATCCTTTAAGGGTGAAATTGAGAGGTGTGAGAGGAATATGGCGGGAGGAGATGGGGAGTGACAGAATGTGGTAAACTATGTCATATAGAAGAGGCAAGGGAAAGTGGTTACAAGGGAGAGGAAGAACAGGAAGTTAAAAAGTCAAAACCTTATTCTCATTGAATCTATCTCAGAGAGAGAATGACATACATACTAAATAGTATATCTCACCCTACGGGAGAGTAGGGGAGAAGAGAATGAGAGGGGGAGATGATGGAAGGGTGGGAAGACTCAAAGGGAGGGAATTTGGAGGCACCCACTTTTGAAATGGGACAGAATCAAACTAGATAGTGGAACAAGTTGGAGGTAGGATAGGAGGGAGGGAAATATGGTCAGTCTTTTATAATATATCTACTATGGTAATGTTTTGCATAGCTACACATGTACAACATATACTGAATTACTTATATTCCCAATAAGGGTGGGTGACAAGGGAGGAAGGAAATGAATCTGGAATTCAAGGTTTTGAATTCAAATGTTTAAAAATATATAAATACCATTATTAATACTATTTTACATGTGATTGGGAAGTGGGATGTACAGACATTGGTGCATGGGCATCCACTGTGCCTTACTGGAAAAGTCGGAGGGGGTGTGGGAGAAGATATAGGAGAGAGCAGATTGTAGGAAGGGATGTCAGTAGGGACCATTATTTGGGGGTTGTGGGTAGGGGAAAATGGGGAAAAATTGTAACAAAAGTTTTTAAATATATATTTTTGAACTAAAAATAACGCTATCATATTAAGGGTTATCTTATGTTTTACTAATTAACAACGTTTTCCTGTCCTCAAAAGGCACTTTGGATTATTCATTTTGCCTTTGTTTTTATGGTATCTTTCTGTCCTATTTTCTCTAAGAGTAGTATTTAAGTTTAAAGGACCATATCAAGTAAAAATAGCCTAACTAATCAACTCCTAGGAAACCCTGGCTTTTACAAATTTCGATTTTGCTAAAAATGCACCAAGTTTAATGATTTGCTGCAATATACACAACCATTTGCACATTCCCCTTTAGTGTAAGGATATAATTCAAGTATATGAACTAGCTGTGAACTCCATTAGTGATTCAATGGGGCAAGAGGTAATTTAGGGCAGGATAAGCTCCCTTTCCTTGAAGAGTTAACTTGCCTGGAGAATGTATAATTTTATTCTGGACATAGTAGAAAGGAAGAGGACATATCATGTTTTTCCTGAGAGGAGTTTAATATACATGGATCCACATATTACATGATATTTTTGTGGCTAACTACAGTTTTTAATTTAAATATTATTTTGATACCACAGCTATTTCTAGGTATCTCCCCACCCCCCATTGTATCTAATAAAGACCTTTCAACCAAACCAAGCAAAAAGTGTCACAATGATCATATTTACAAGATAATGAAATATTCAGCCATAATAATAAATGATATATGTATATGTATGTGTGTACACACACACACACACACACACACACACACAAATTCATTGCCTACTAAGTGCTTTACAAATGTTGTCTCATTTGATCCTCATAACAACTCTGGGAGAAAGGGGTTATTATTGTGTTCATTTAATAAAGAAACTGAGGAAGATAAAGGTTAACTGACTTCCACAGCGCTATACAGCTAGCAAGTATCCGAGGCTCAATTTGAAGTTAAGTTTTAATGACTTCAGGCTTAGTGGTCTATTTACAATGGTAACTAGCAATATATTCCCTTCTCCTGTCTCACTCCCACCCACTCTAACCATCTAGCACAAACTCCTATCTTCTATCTTCATTCCTGTAGGTTCAGTATTATTAACATGGGGCTTTTCATGGTTTATTGCTATATTTTTCATATAAAACTGAAAACTACATTAAGAAGACCATCTCTAATTATGTTTTTTTTTTAATTTTATAGAATCTTCTTGCTATTTTGAATTGCCTTCTATCTGTTAAAAGACAATGCTACTTGAATCTCCATTCCGTTCCGAGGTTCTTCTATAGATTTCAAACCTCTTAAATGCATGTCCCATATCCAAATAGAGTATTGGGAGTGTTTAGCAAGTTCTCTTCTTTTCTGAGCATTAAATAATATCATGATTAAAACTGAAATTGGAGTTAAAAGATCATTCATCCATTATAAAATTCTTGGTTTAAGGCAGTGAGCCTTAAACATCAATAGCTGCAAAGAGACTATCAAAAAAACTGAGATTTGGTTCTAAAATAATGCTAACTTAAGTGTTTTCTTAATGTCTCTGACAATCAGGAAATCCCAGGGCATGACAAAAGTTTTCACTTTCTGGTTCATTAAATGCTATGGATAGAATGTTTTTTCTCCAATAAGAATGGATATGTATTATTTGTTTTTAAGGAAGGGTTTCTTTGTTTGTTTTGGTAATTTTTTTTTTTGTAAAATGCTGTGATATCTTGTTAACTGCATTTGACACCCCCTCCAACCTCTCAGCTCCCTATTCTCTGAAAATGACTAGGAAGTGTCAATGTCTTTTCTTGAGTCAGGCAGTGATTCAGATGGATTTCTTTTCTTCTAATTTTTTCCTAGATGTATCTATTGTGATCAAGCTTTCAACTTCAACTCAATATATGAATTTGATTTTCATGAAGTAGTCAGCTGTAATATAGCTTTAATTTAATTTATTATTTGTTAATTTTCATTTTATTCATTTATTCAATTTAATTTTCAAATTAAATTAGATATATCTTATTTTGTTTATTTATTTGTATTTATTTATATGTATGGTTATTATGCAAAACCAAACAATTAACATATATCATAAAACTTAACAGATTATCATAATTTTCAAGTGTTCTTTGGCTTTTAAGAATACATATATGGAAGGGCAACTAAGTGGCATAGTGGATAGAGCAAAAGCCCTGGAACCAGCAGGACCTGAGTTTTTAATCTAATCTCACCTACTTACCAGCTATGTGATCCTGGGCAAATAACTTACCTTCAGTTGCTTCAAAAAAAAAAAAAGAATACATGCAAGGGAAGTGTCAGAGAATAGAGACACTGACTAAAAAGACATCTGATCTTATTGGCACAGCATTCAGCATTGCAGGCATTAAATAAATAAAGAGTGAATGAGTATTGTTTACAATAGGAATACACATTGGATAAATGAGTTGAATAAACAGGAGCATGTGAATGGTAAAGGAAAATGCCCAATGAAAAAGAAATGTTTCACATGCCTGTTTGATAGAGAAACTACAGAAAATTTGATCAAATATGTAATCTGTAACTCATACCCTCACAGTTGTATAAGACTGTGTGATAGAGAAAAATAATATTCAATGTTCCATGTCTTTGTGAGTATTGGAGCTGGTAAAATTTTCAAAGAGGAAAGATTTTGGTCTTCCTTCTGACTTCTTAGTAAACAATAAGATCTAGATGTGTGTGGAGGGACTTCTAACCTTGAAGCTACATATGGCCCTCAAGTTTCTCAAGTGCAAAGGTCTAACTGAATTAGAACTTTTATTTTGTGAAGCTTGGATTCAGTCAAAGGGCTGCACTTGAGGACCTAGATAGCCACATCCCCTCTTCAGGCTCTCTTCAAGGAGAATAGACTCCAAAGGGAGTGAAAGGTTCTGGAAAACATCCAAAATGTGGAGGACCTGGCAACCCATACTTAAAACTTAATAATAATTTTTAGTATAGGATTAGTTTTATCTTGTTTTCTAGGTAATTTAACCTTCCTTCCCTTTGATTTAGATTATAAAACTATAGACCAATTTGGAATAGGTTTATTATTTGAATGACTTATTTTTTGACATGGTACAGATAATAGCCAGTTGATCTTCTTTCTTGTCTTTCTCCTTATAAAATGTCCACAATGTAAATTGTCACTTGAAGGTAAGCAAATCCCTTCTGGCTGAAATGCTCCTCAACTGGTTATGCTAATAAGATTTCTAGGGAATTGTGATTTTTAAAGTAGGTAGTAAGGATGCAACTGAGTTCCTTTGAGAATTGCTGAATCTTCACGAGAATTTCTGTAATATCAGCATGCCCAGGAGTTAAAACACTTTGCTTTCCTTAGAAGGAAGGGCAATGCTGTATTGACTGGCTGAAAGTGAGATACATCACTCAATTGATCATAATATCATTCAGGACTAAATTTTCAGGAATCTAGCTATTTTATTTTCCTTTAGACTTTTCTCATATGTACAACAGGTATTTCATCTCTATATCTGTTTTGTACTTTTTTGACATAGACATTTAATAATTCACTAGCTGTAATTCATTTGTAATAACTTCTGTGGGCACAATCTTCCCACAGGAATTGTGGCTATCAAATAGCATTTACTTACAAGGGTGCATGACACTCTGGACACAGAGCAGGTTAGGCACACTAAGTCTGCAAGACCCTGAGAAATTAGACACTTGGGGTGGTGTGGTGGTGCAGTGAATAGAGCACTGGCCCTGGAGTCAGGAGGACCTGAGTTCAAATCTGGCCTCAGACACTTAATACTTGTTAGCCATGTGACCTTGGGCAAGTCACTCAACCCCAATTGCCCTGCCTTCCCCCCTCCAAAAAGAATAAAGCAAAAAAAAAAAAAAAGAAGAAAGAAATCATACTCTAAACCAAATCAGAGACTTGGACATACCTATCCTCATATAAGTGCATAGAGCAGGGGTTCTTGACCATTTTGTGAAATACTTTGGCATTATGATGAACTTTTGCACTCAGATATGTTTTTAAAATCACAAAATAAAATATATATGATTCAAAGGAAATATATTCAAATACAGTTATTGTAATTTAAACATAGACATGCTCACAGACACACCCAAATTCACAGACCTCAGGGTAAGAGGTCTTCACATAAGGCACAGATTGTGTCCTGTACTATCATGTATATTAGCTTTCCTCTTCCCTTTCAGGAGAGGGGTCAATAATAATACTTATCCTAGAATAATCTGGCATACCTGGACACACTCTGGTCATGCTTTAAGGATGCCTAAATTTAGAAGAAAATTGTGATTAGAGTCATGCTGAAGACCCTGAACAGTTAGAACCTATAATTCCTTGTTATTTGTGCCTAACAAAAGATAGCAATAGAGCATTCTTCTTCATCCCAATGAGTAAACGCTGTCACTTATATACATATATATATATATATGTATACATTTATGTATATATGTATATATATTCACACACATATATATTTGTACACATACATATATACATACATATATATATACACATATATATATATATACACTTAATACAACAATTAAAATACCATGGTAACAATAGGATATGTTTTATTTCTTCTCTGACTACCAAAGGCAGTGTTCACCTGAGTGATAATGATTAGACGATATCTCGATAGCAGTGTTTTTTTTTTCAAAAGATAATGGATCTTTCCTTGCAATGACAATATACAAAAGAATATATGTGGTATTCAAGAAGGCCTAGGATCTCTAGTGTGAGAGCTTACTGAACCTTTTTCAGGGCTACTCATTCACATTTGGTGTCTACCTGACACTCCACTTTCACCTATATCTCCAAGAAGTTGTAGTAAGAGCAGTGGACACATGCTGGTAAAACATGTTGGCAGATGGGCAACTGATAGACTTCAAACCTCTTAGTCAGTCAATGGGGTGTCTACCCCAAGTATATGAAGATTTCCCTCAGTAGAATGGATGGAAAAGAACAATTTTTTTTTTCCCATCAGTCGTGAAGGTACCTGAAACAGGTGCTGTGAAGTTCTTAAATATTGGTAAGAAATTGAAGACACTGAGATCATCCACTGTATCCTGGGTCATTATCAGTTGTCCTGACTTTTGTCTTGCCACTGGACTTCAATGACTCTGGAAAAGAGAGTAAGGCTGACAATTCTTACAACTCTGCCTCATTTAAATCCAATTAATGCACAAGCCAAAACATTACCCTGTGATGTCATTGGTCCTCTTTGAAAAAAAAAGGACAAACAGCAACTTATACAATATTATGTATTGACCATTTCATGGGAGGCTTAGAGAGGACAATTCACCGCTTATGTTATGGTGAAAATGTATCATATGCACTTGTAATAATGGTCAGATATTGCAGATGCTTGCAAAGGATGAACAGCTGTGCCTCCCAGGGTCCATGAACTGCCAGGAATTTGTAAGCCTATTTAAGGAGTATTGTTAGACAAGGAAGGGGAAATATAATTTTTTGAGTAGAGGTATTTATTTAAATGTATAGTCAGAGTTTTCTAGAAGCCTAAATATATATGATCTGATGTCTGAAGTGATTCACAGCCTTCAAGAGGTCTGCCCCTCTTTTCTGCTCTATAAAGAATAGGAAAAGGCACATAGATGTAAGTTTAGTAGGGGGCCCCTAATATGCAATGTTCCAGAAGGAGTACATGAGATGAGTTGATAAGGAGATAGGTATGACAAAAGTAGTACAAATATGGAAGTGAGAAGCGGGAGAAAGGGAAAAGGGAAAAGTAAGAGGTAGAAGGGAGAGGCAAGAGATGGGGACAATGGAAGGAGGAAGAAAGGGAGGGTTAGTTACTGATGTGATATTGATTTCTATGAGTGTTTACCTCTTAGAGCTACAGTAAATTATGAAAAATTCAGGATCTGAATGAGAAATAGAGAAAATTAGCATGTGTAAAATTTGCATTGTCCCCGGGAGTGTGGTTGGTGAGGAGTGGAGGGAAGGGCCCTATACTTTTTTTATCTTAGAATCATCTCGACCATGTAGTTAAATTAGTACTGGGAAGTCACATCTTAGACTTCAGAGTTGTGAGAAGGTAGATGGCAGATTCTTAAGAGGAATATGCAACACAATAGCCCTTTAATAAGTAGCTACTACAGATGTGGCACTGTGCTAAGTGCTGAATATACAATAAGAAAAAGAAAGTCATTATTTTCAAGGAGTTTACAACCTAAAGGGAGAACGCAAAATTTAGAAAATAATAAAACTAAGAAATTTCAAATGTGGGGTAAGAAGGAGTCTAACACAGAGTCATGATGATGGGGAAATTAAATTAAAGCACTGCAGTGGGTGGGAAATAAAGTTTTCTCTTCTGAGCCCTCCTAAAATGGAAGCCTTCAAAAGAGTTATTTACTTTACCTTCCAGTCAAAGGAGCAGAGGCAGTGAAGTGTACTGAGGAGGCAAAATATATATTAAAGGAGGATTTATAATCTCAATAATAGGAGAAAACAAAAATGAAATACAAAAATCCACTAACATAGGTCATTTCTTTACTCAACTTTTTATATTGATATATATTTCAGGGGTAACTCACCAATGACTAAGACTATTTGAACTAGCAGTGTATTTGCTTCAATCAACCTCTTCCACCATCCCCTTTGGAATCTTTCACCCAGTCATATCATCTCAATAGCCTTACTTGGCACACAACACTACCTTAACAATGATCTTCACTCATCATTGTGTTAATTATGAAAGTACTCTGGGGGAGGGCCAAGATGGCAGAGTAGAAAAAAGCACTTCCAAGGTGCTCCGCACCACAAAACTTCCAAACAATACAAAAGGGCACTCTGAACAACTTATGGAGCTCCAGCACCTACAGAACTACAGAGAGAAAGTAACCTCCCCCTGAGGAGAACCCAGCAGACCTGCAGGGAGCAGCGAGCACAGCACTCTGAGAGCAAGCAGCATAGCATGCTGGGAAGAGACAGCACAGCACTCTGGGAGCTAAGCCCAGGTCCGGGTGAGTCACAGTTTTAGCCCTAAGGTGGCCGGGCCAGCAGCCAGCTGGAGGGACCCCAGAACACCAGCAGCTGTGGTGATTCCAGAATTATCAGCACAGATATGCCTAGGACAAAGTGAGAGGTTAGTGCCTTATGGTCTTTGGGACCAGTATTTCGGGAACACGTCGGCTTCCTCCCCTGGGGGCGAAAAGCTGCTGAAGAAACACTGCACAGAAGCCATTTTGCAGCTTCAGGGGTAGCTCTAGCTCCTGGTCTGCGAACCGTAGGGAAATCCAGCAATCAGTCTGGGAGTTAATCGCTTTTGCTTTAGACTGCCTGGATCGGGATTGTGGCCTGGGGGGTGGGGGGGAGTTTGGGGTAGGCATCCAATTTGCCAGAGTGGGTGGAGGCTTTAAAGAGGCCCCCAACCTGCGGAAGTAGTGAAGACCCCACATTTTGGACAGAAGCTCTCCTGTCTGGTGGCAGAGTCCTACTGTGGCAACAAGCCCAAAAATCAAGTAATTAAGTGGCAACATGCCTAGGGAAAAAGAAACAAAATAAACAGAAAAATTCAACATTGGACTCCTATTTTAGGGACAAAGAGGATCAAAGCATGGAGGAGGACTGTGAGGTCAGAACTCCTACACCAAGAGCCCCAAATGAAAATACAAGGTGGCTACAGGCCATAGACGACCTTAAGAAGAAGATAAGAGAAGTGGGGGGAAAATTGTGAAGAGAATTGATAAAGATGCAAGAAAAGTATGAAATGACAGTCAACAGCCTGACTGAGGAAAATAACACCTTAAAAAATAGACTAACTCAAATGGCAAAAGAGGCTCAGAAAGGCAATGAGGAGAAGAATGCCTTAAAAAGCTGAATTTGCCAGATGGAAAAAGAATCTCAAAAGTTCAATGAGAAGATTCATTCTCTCAGAGTTAGACTGGAGCAAATAGAAGCTAGTGACTTTATGAGAAATCAAGATGCTGTTAAACAAATCCAAACAAATGAAAGAATAGAAGGCAATGTGAAATATCTCATGGGAAAAACCACTGACATGGAAAATAGATCCAGGAGAGATAATTTAAAAATTACTGGACTACCTGAAAGCCACGATCAAAGAAAGAACCTAGAAATCATCCTTCAAGAAATTCTCAAGGAAAATTGCCCTGATGTGTTAGACCCAGAGGGGGAAATAGAGGTTGAAAGAATTCACTGATCATCTCCTGAAAAAGATCCCAAAAAGAAAACTCCTAGGAATAATATAGCCAGGTTCCAGAATCCCCAGATCAAGGAGAAATTACTACAAGCAGCCAGGAATAAACAATTTCAGTACTGTGGAAACACAATCAGAATAGCCCAGGACCTGGCAGCTTCTACACTGAGGGACTGAAGGGCATGGAATATGATATTCCAGAGGGCAAAAGAGCTGGGGTTGAAGCCAAGAGTCACCTCCCCAGCAAAAGTGAGTATCTTGTTTCAGGGGAAAATATGATCATTCAGTGGAATAGAGGACTTTCAAGCATTCTTGAGTAAAAAAAAAACAGAGTTGAATAGAAAATTTGACATTCAGACACAAGAAGCAAGAGATGCTTGAGAAGGTAATCAAGGAAAAGAAATCAAAAGGAACTTATCAAAGTGGAACTATTTACATTCCTACATGGAAAAACAATAAATGTGTCTGATGAAACCTTTCTCATTATGAAAATAATTGAAGAAGGGTATATGGGCATATGTTTACAGGTATACATGGATAGAGGGCACAGGTTGAATTTCATGGGAAGGGATGATTCTTAAGGGGTGAAGTCAAGAGGTGAGAGAGGAAAGTGGCAAGAGGAGATGGGGAGAGACAGGGTAGGGTAAACTATCTCATGTAGAAGAGGCAAGGGGAAGTAGTTCCAGGGGAGGGGAAGAACAGGAAGGCAAAAAGGCAAAACCATATTCTCATTGAAGTTGGCTCAAGGAGAGAATCACATACACACTAAATGGGATATCTCACCCTGTAGGAGAGTAGGGGAAAGGGGGATGAGAGGGGGGAGGATGGAGGGTAGGGCATTCTTGGGGGAGGGGAGGTTGGAAGTACCCACTATGAAAGAGGGACAGGATCAAAGTAGGGAATGGACCAGGTGGGAGGTGAGATGGGTGGGAATGAAATATAAGCAGTCTTTTACAATATATCTACTATGGTAATGTTTTGCATAGCTATACATGTACAACACATGCTGAATTGCTTATCTTCTCAGAGGGAGTGGGTGACAAAGGAGGAAGTGAATGTATCTGAAAATCCAAGTTTTAAAATTAAATGTTTCATAAGATGTCCATGCATCAGGGCTCAGAGATTCACCTTGCCCTAATGGCAAAGTCGAAGGGGATAGGGGAGAAGATATGGGAGAGAGCAGATTGGATTAGGGAATATCTAGTGGCACTGCTATTCTGGGGTAGTGGGTAGGGAAAAATGGGGGAAATTGTAACTCAAAATTTGGTGGAAATGAATTATGTAAACCAGAAATTAATAAAGCTTTTGTTTAATAATAAATAAATAAATAAGAAAGTACTCTATACAACACACAAAAAGCACTGCAATATATACATTTTTCTTATCTCACATACAACTCCTACTTTATCTCATCACTATTTTGCTCTTACCTTTGCAGAAAAAAAAGTAATCAGTTGTCCCATGGACACATTGTACCATTAGATCTTCCCACTCCTATCTGCATTTGCCTTTTTTTGTCCACTGATTTTCATATATAAAAATTTATAGATCTTGCCTAGCTTAAAATTTATTATGAGTTCAATAATTTTAGTTCACACAAGTTTCTAGTTTATCTCTCATTTATTTTGCAATATTTTTGAAAAATGAACATATTTAATAATACAATGACTCTCCAATTATATTCCTTAGATAAAAGGTATATGGTGCAGGGTATTTCTTCAATTACTATACACATACATACATACATATATATTTGTGTATACAAAAGGATTCAATGCATTTAATAAGACTTATCAGGTATTATGTAATCAATGATCACCATTGCTCAAAAGAGCAGGAAAATGTGCTTTAATATCAGTAATCAGTAAAGAATATTGGCTACTATACCTGATTCAATATTTTTTTGTTTCCTTAGATTGGCATAATTTATGTAATTGTAGTTGTGTGCAGTGTTCTTCTGGTTCTTCCATCTTTGCTCTATATTACTTTATCTATGAATTTCTACTTTTCTCCAAATTCTTCACACTCATCATTTATGTAACAATATTTCCTGACATTTGAGTACTATAATCCTCTGATTAATAAATACATATTTACCTATAATTTTCTTCCTATTCTATAAGTAATCTTTCAAGAGTGCTACTATTAATGTTTTATAACATAAGGAAACATTCTTATTGCGACTGACTTTCTTGTAGTTATATGTCCATTAGAGGAATCTAGGTCATTGTTTATATATGGTTTCATAACTCTTCTCACATAATTCTAAATTATTTACTAAAAAAGTTGGGTCAATCAAGCCACTAGGGGATTTAGATGATGTCATGCTGAAATGTAGATGAACCTAGTTTCTTTGTAAAGGCATTATCATGAAGATTAACAATGTACCACTTTAGAAAGAAAGAAGAACACTTCTAGACTTTTACTCAATTCTGGAATACACAGAATGATCACTTAAGTCTCAGGGAGATACTGAGATAAGTGAGCAGTGTTGGAATGAGGTTAGAGTGCAGAAGACATATCTTAGGCATTCCCAAAAATTGCAGGAAAATTCCACATAGCATTCCTGGCTTGAGCCCAGAATTCCTCAATCCATCCCACTGTCCAGCCATTTGCCTTTGCTGAAACAAGGCCCAGCCACAGTGAGCACTCTCAGGGAGTTCTGGGTGGTTTCAGAAGGATTCCAATGAAAATATTTAGAATATCAAAAGACTATTTAAGAATCCAGCATGTGAAAAAAAATGATCACACCATGAATAGACTCTCAAAAGAATCAACGACAAAACAAAAACTCTGAGATGTACTTAAAAATAAACTCTACCAAATATCCAAACAATTAATTATAAAAATAAGTGTAATATTTGCAATAATAAAAAAAGAAGGCATGATTCCAATTGTTCAAATAGTGTCTTGATAATTAACCCAGTAAAAACAAAATGCAGAGAAAGAGAACTGGAGATAAATATTAGCAAATGAAAATTGACACAAAATTATTAAATAAAATATTAGAGCAAATGTTTGTAATAGAATATCAGAATTATTTACAAGAAGAAGTTTCTATGTTCACCAGGAATCCAATGTCACTTCAATATAATGAATATAATACAATTATACAATTATATTATGATATTATACAATATAATATAATATATTGAGATACACCATATTCATTATATAAGAAAATCTATATGATTACATTAAAAGATGCTGCAAAGATATTGCTTCTATTAAAACTGCTAGAAATCATAAATACAAGTGGGACATTCCTTATTGTAGTAAATGAAATAATTAATAATTTGACATGTTATATTAAATATTAGAGTGATATTATTATGCTAAAATAATTATTTTTATTAAAATCCAAAAGTGAACATCATAAGAATTAGAGATCAAGCCAATGAAATTAGGATAAGAATGCTCATTATCACCTATATTACATAAAATAATGCTGGAAATTCTATCTATAGCAGTGAGATAAGAAAAAAAAATAAATTGAGTATATAAGTAGACAAAGAAGAAACAAAATTACCACTTTTTGCAAATAATATCATGTGAACTTAGGGAATCCTAGAGATTCAACTAAAATTGGGCAAAATCACTTTAGCTCTTTTAGTCTCAAATTTGTTATTTGAAAAATAAGCATAATCATAGTATTTACCTCACAAGGTTGTTTTCATGATTAAATGAGTCATTCTAAGTCAGCTAGGTAGTGTGATGGATAGAGTTCTGGACCTAGAGTAAAGAAAACTCTTCCTGAGTTTCTATCTGGCATTACACACTTACTAGCTGTGTGAGCCTGGGCAAGTCACTTAATCCTATTTGTCTCAGTTCCCACAACTGTAAAATGAGCTGGAGAAGGAAATGGCAAACCGCTCCAGTATCTCTGCCAAGAAAACCCCCAAAAGAAGTCACAAGTCAAGCACCACTGAAAAGGTGACTGAATGGGTAAAGTGTTTAAGAAACTTTAAAGTGATCTGTTGGTACTAGATATTACCCCTTATAAATTGTCATCTCTGCTTATCAAACTTTCTCTCTTCCTTTAATGCTAAGCTCAGGTACCACCTCCCCTGTGAAACCTACCTTAATCTCTTCAATTTTAAGAAATCCTTCCCTCTTTAAATATACCTAGAACATTTTGATCTCTTCTTTGCTCCCTTACTTCACTGATATTGCTTTTTTTACAGATACCTGACATATTTCTCCAATAGAAACTAAGTTCCCTAGAATCAGGCATTATCCAATATTATATATCTCTGCACATCTAACATAGTATCTAACATATTTAATACAGTACAATGTAGACAGTTAAATATTTGATCACTGAATCATAAGCTTTGAGGGATAATGTCATTAATTAAAATAAATGAAAAATTACTAAACAGATGAGTATATTAGTCACATGTTTTGAGGTGGAATAAAAATTTTTATTAAAAAAGTCAAAGATATTGAAAATAGTTAGAATTGTGGCTTTTTCTTCAATGCATCTGTGATTTTGTTGATGTGCTTTTCCTCTTTTTCTGTGATCAGTCAGAGGTGTCCAAGGCTAGAAGCCTAGCCTAGCCTAGAAGAATAGCCATCTTCTAAAGTCAAAACAATAAAAAAAAATCAAGGAAAAACAGAAGAATTATCTGTTTCTCATAAAGTGATGATGGAAATGAGGTCATCACTTGGTGTAACATAGAACCTTAAAGGTTCCCAAAAGAGCACGGAACTGCAGCAGGATGTTCCAGAGTGGTTCTAGGGAGAGATCAAAATCTGTAGAGAAGTTAGAAGGAACAACATTTATAGACAGCAGAATTTTTTACCTGTACAGCAGAAATAATTATCAGAATATAAAATTAATCCATGGTGGATAATGTCTCAAAATAAGAGAAGAAAAAAACAACAGAAATTTGGCATACAGATACACTTACATAAAGGGCAATTTTGAAGAGAATCAAAAGAAAAAACTATCTATAATTTTTTAATAATCATCTATTGTGTGCTAGATTCTTGAGATTCAAATACAAACATGAATAGACACTACTTTCAAGAAGTTTAAATTATTATTGTTGAGGTAACATTAATTAATTAAATTTGGCTTAATTGCATGTTAGTCAATCATCATTAAGCACTTAATAGTTAATAGACATACTGCTAAGCACTTTGAATACTAACCTAAACAACAACAAAAGAGACAGTTCCTGCTTTCAAGGAGCTCAAATTCTAATGAAAGATAACACAAATTAACAAAGGGAGCTAGAAAGTGAAGATCAGAGCAATGAGGTATCAACCAGGGACCTTTATGTTTAAGTCACAGGAATGTGGGTTGGAGAATAAAGGATAGCTGGCATGGGACCTTTTTAAAAATTAAGGTTCTGGGAAGAACTCCCTAATGGGATAAAGGGACCCAAAGGGGTAGAGGGATATGGAAACTAAGGAATAATGACAAATAGGGTCATGGATTTATGATTTTACTTTTATTTGGAAATCCCAAGTGAGAAAATTCCCCCTATGAATACAGTTGTGTCCTTTCACTATAATTTATAATATTAGTTTCCTGGAGTCCTAAAATATTAGTGACTTGCCCAAGAACACATAGCCAGTATATATCAGAGGAAAAACAAACCCAGGGCTTTCTAGATTCAGTGCCATATCTCTATTCACAAAATCATTCTGCCAATCATAAAGAAAATATGAGCAAAATGAATACAAATTAATCTGGGAACATGCTATTAATATCTAGTAGAATCAGACAAGACTGAGCAGAGTTTCAAAGGAAAGAAGGGATTCTAAAAGGTGGAGGTGGGAAAAACATGAATTTCCAATTTCAGGAAAAGCCAATGCAAATTTGTAGATACAAGAAGCAGATTATTTTATTTGATAAACAGAATACCCTTTTGGTTGAATTGTAAAGTAAGTGGAGGAGAAAAAAATAGGAAGTTTGAATAGAATTATGTTATCTTTCAAAAATCAAACAGAGGAATTTACATTTGATCTTTAGGAAAAGAGACTCTAGAGTTAATTGGAGAGAAGGATGACATATTCATATCTGCACTCTTTGAAAATCATGGAGAATGGATTTTATAGTAGAAAGAGTTGAGATAGAAACAGATAGGAGAAGTTTATAATAGACCAGGTGAAAAGTGATAAAATGATAAAGGTTTGAATTATAGTAGTAGTTTTATGTAGTAAAGACAGCAGATGTGAGAGCCGTTATGGAATTATAGGTTACAAAATTTTGGAACTGATGGGATATGAGGGGTGAGAAAAATGAAGAAGCAAATATGACAATGATGTTGAAAAAATTGGTTGACTGGAAAGACAATGAAGTTCTTGAGAGAAAGAGGGGAATTCATTAAAAGAGATATTATGGGAGAAACAGAATGATTTATTTTTTGGACATGCTGAGCTTGAAAAGATCTCAGGTCACTGATTTGAAACATTGAATAAGCAATCAAAGATGCAGAAAGAGAATTGAGAAAAAATTGTAGAACTGGACATGCATATCTTGGAGACATTTGCATAGAGATAATATTGAACCCATGGTTAAGGGTGAGATTACCAAATGAGAGATAGCAAAGAAAGAATCGAAGAGGACCCAAGGAAAAGTCATAGGAGACATTGTCGTATGGGGGCATGAAATGGATAAAAAATCAACAGAAAATACCAAGGAGAGGTCAGACAGAAGGGATGATTATTAAGAGAAAAGAGTTTCATGAAAACCCATAGAGGAGAAAGCATCCAAGAGAAAAGAGTGGTCAACAGTGTCAAATGAAGCAGGGAGATCAAGGAGGATGACAGTTTATAAAAATCTATCAATTTGTCCATTAAAGCGATGCACATAAAATCATATCGTTGACTACTTTGGAGAGAACATTTCAGTTGAATGGTGATATTCCCAGCCAGATTGAAAAAGCTTAAGAAGCTAATAAAAGGAGAGGAAATGTAGTCAATTAATGTAAGCAGATATAGAATCCAACCACTTTCCATTTTAAGAAAGTTCTTACGGATTTCTGGGTCTATAAAATTCATTATCTCAAGGAAAAATAGTCGTGTGCCTCTCTGGACTTTGCTAGGTTATTATTAGTTGAAAGACAAGCTCCCCATTAATAGGTCCATTCTCAAAACCTGTTGTTTGATACTGCCTGCCAATGCTTGTGCAACACAGAGACTTAAAGAACCCAGTGTAATCCTCAGGCTACAGCAATGCCCAGGATGAAGATGTTAACAAGGAAAAGGTTTTAACAAAACCCAAACATCAGAGAAGTTACAGTCTATCTCAGTAGAGTATAGTATAGATGCATTGTTTCTTTTAAATAACATATTGTTGTTTGTCCTTCATTTTTTTGAAGAGGACCAATGTCATCAAAGGGTGATGTCTTCACTTGGGTGTGAATTGAATTTAAGTGAGGCAGAGCTGCACAGAGTAGTCAACTTCACTCTCTTCCAGAGTCATTGAAGTCCAGTGGCAAGACAAAAGTCAGGACAACTGGCAATGGCCTAGGATGTAGTGGATGATCTTGGAATCTTCAATGTCTGATCAAGCTCTAAGTGATCCACAGTGCCTTCTTTATCCACCTTCATGGAACAAATAATTCTTATCTGTCCATTCACTGAGCAAAGTTTTAACATGTTTGGGTTTGAAACACAACAACTCCTTCCCCTCAATTCATTAGAAGTTTTGTGGCCCTATTGGTTACCTTGAGCTGGTTTAGCCCATTTTCTGAGTTGGTATTAGTGGGGTGTGGCCTCTGTACATGCTACAGCTTCTGAGAGCCCCAGGTGAGGAGTGATTGACAGATGGATACCAAATGTGGATGATTAGCCTTGAAAATGATTCAGCAGCTCTTACACCAGAGCTACTGGTTCTCCTTGAACACCCATACACCCCTATACAACATTACCCGACAACTCATTTCATCTTCTTGAAAACCTCTAATGAGGAAGAAGTCATTCAACTTTTGCACAGCTCTAATTGGAAGAATATCCCCCCACTGACATCAAGCTAAAATTTTGTCTCCTTGTAACATATCCATTGTCAAATTGTTAATTATTTTTCTAGATGGCTTCCTTCCAAACACTTGAAGGCAACTATCTGGTCTCTGTGTCTTTGGTTCTGAGACTATACATGTCTAGTTTTTTCAAATAATCCCTATGTGATATAGATTTTCAACACTTTACAACCTTTAGTCTGTCTATAGGAGACATTTTTTCTGTACCCCATATTTTTATTTTCATTTATTGAGTAAAATATTGAAATTCAAATATATGCTTTCTACGCTGCATGTAGGGAGTTTTTGACCAAATTTTAAGTCATACCTTAAAAAATTTTTAAAATAGTTATGTTAACAGAATGTAAAAGGTTATTAAATATGCATAGACTGGAAGAAGAAGTACCTTTTTCAACTATAGTTGAAGGGAATTTTTACACCAACATGTTATAGAAAATATCATAACAGGGAGCCAAGATGGCGGAGTAGAAACAGCTCGTCAAAGCCTCTCTTCCCCCAGATTCCCCACAAACTATGTAAAAAAGGACTCTGAACAACTTCTGGAGCCCCAGCAACCACAGAACTACACAGAGAAGCTAACCTCCCGCTGAGGACAGCCCAGTAGGCCTGCAGGAAGGACCAGCGCAGTGGTCTGGGAGCCGGCAGCACGCAGAGCGCAGAGTACAGGAGCCAAGCCGAGCCGAGCTCAGGTCCGCGTGAGCCAAGGTTTTAGCCCCAGGGCGGCAGGGCTAGCAGCCAGCTGGAGGAACCCCAGAACACCAGGAGCTGTGGCGACTCCAGAATTATCAACATAGACATGCCTAGGACAAAATAAGAGGTTAGTGTCCTATGGACTTTGGGACCTGTATTTGGGGAATGCGTCAGCTCCCTCCCCTGGGGGCTAGAAGCCACTGAGGAGACACGCCATTTTGTAGTTTTCATAGGCATTTCCGGCTCCCAGCCTACAAATCGTGGGGAGATCCAGCGATCAGTCTTGGGGGGTAATCGCTCTTGCTTTAACCTCACTGGATCTGGATTGTGATCTAGGGTGGAAGTTGTGGGTGGGTTTACAGCTTGCCAGAAACGGAAGTTGCCCCCAACACGTTCGGGACGAAAATTCCTCTATCTGGCCTTAAAGCCATAGTGTGGCAACAAGCCCAAAAGTCAAGCAATTAAGTGGCAACATGCCAAGGCAAAGGAAACAGAAAAATGCAACCCTAGACTCCTATTTTGGGGGCATAGAGCAGGAAAATGACTGTGAGGTCAGAAGTCCTGCTCCAAAAGCCCCAGGGGAAAACATGAGTGGGTTGCAGGCCATAGAGGACCTTAAGAAGGACTTTAAAAATCAAATAAGAGAAGTGGAGGAAAAATTGGAAAGAGAAATGAGAAGGATGCAGGAAAAGTATGAAATGAGGGTCAACAGCCTGACTGAGGAAAACAACACCTTAAAAAATAGACTAACTCAAATGGCAAAGGAGGCCCAAAAGGGCAATGAGGAGAAGAATGCCTTAAAAAGTCGAATTTGCCAGATGGAAAAAGAATCTCAAAAGTTCACTGAGGAGATTCATTCCTTCAGAGTTAGACTGGAGCAAATGGAAACTAGTGACTTTATGAGAAAACAAGATGCTGTTAAGCAGATCCAAACAAACGAAAGATTAGAAGGCAATGTGAAATATCTCATGGGAAAAACCACTGACCTGGAGAATAGATCCAGGAGAGACAATTTAAAAATTATTGGACTACCTGAAAGCCATGATCAAGGAAAGAACCTAGAAATCACCCTTCAAGAAATCCTCAAGGAAAACTGCCCTGATGTTTTAGATCCAGAGGGCAAAATAGAGGTTGAAAGAATCCACAATCACCTCCTGAAAAAGATCCCAAAAAGAAAACTCCCAGAAATATTATAGCCAGGTTCCAGAATCCCCAGATCAAGGAGAAAATACTACAAGCGGCCAGGAAGAAACAATTTCAATATTGTGGAAACACTATCAGAATAGCCCAGGACCTGGCAGCTTCTACACTGAGGGATCGAAGGGCATGGAATATGATATTCCAGAGGGCAAAAGAACTGGGAATGAACCCAAGGGTCACCTACCCAGCAAAACTGAGTATTTTGTTTCAGGGGAAAATATGGTCATTCAGTGGAATAGAGGACTTTCAAGCATTCTTGAGGAAAAAACCAGAGTTGAATAGAAAATTTGACATCCAGACACAAGAAGCAAGAGATGCCTGAGAAGGTAATCAGGGAAAAGAAATCAAAAGGAACTTATCAAAGTTGAACTATTTACATTCCTATATGGAAAAGCAATATCTGTGACTGATGATATCTTTCTCACTATGAAAATAATGGAAGAAGGGGGTGTGGTCATATGAATACATATGTGAATGTGTGTGTATATGGTTACAGTTATATATGGATAGAGGGCATAGGTTGAATTTGTTGGGAAGGGAGAATACTCAAGGGATGAAATTATGAGGTGAGAGAGGAAAGTGGCAAGAGGAGATGGGGAGAGACAGGGTAGGGTAAACTATCCCATGTAGAAGAAGCAAGGGGAAGTGGTTGCAAAGGAGGGGGAGAATAAGGAAGGCTAAAAAGGCAAAACCACATTCACATTGAATTTGGTTCAGGGAGAAAATGACATACATACTAAATGGGATATCTCAACCTGCAGCAGGATAGGGGGAAGGGGGATGAGCGGAGGGATGATGGATGGGAGGGCATCCTTGGGGTGAGGGGAGGTTGGAAGTACCCACTATAGAAGAGGGACAGGATCATGTAGGGAATGGACCAGGTGGGGGGTGGGATGAGTGGGAGGGAATTATAAGCAGCCTTGTACAATATATCTACTATGATAATGTTTTGCATAGCTAGACATGTACAACATATACTGAATTACTTATCTCCCAAGAAGGAATGGGTGACAAGGGAGGAAGGAAATGGATCTGAAATTCGAGGTTGTAACATTAAATGTTTCAAATATATATATAAATACTATTATTAATACTCTTTTGCCTATAATAGGGAGATAAGATGTGCAGGCATTGGGACACAAAGATTCATCTTCCTCTAATGTAAAAGTCGATGGGGGTATGGGAGAAGGTATGGGAGAGAGCAGATTGGAGGAGGTGATATCTTGTGGGACTGCTATTCTGGGAGGTTGGGTAGGGGAATAATGGGGTGAAATGATTGTAACTCAAAATCTGCCGGAAATGAATGATGTAAAACAGAAGTTAATAAAACATTTGTTTAAAAAAAAAGAAAATATCATAACTGAAAAAGTAAGCATTTGATTTACAAATACATTTTTAAAGTTTTTGCATGAAAAATCAATGAGAATAGAATGATAGAAACTAAGTAGTAAATCTACTTGCATCAAATACCACTGACAAAAGTCTGATATCATTGGTAAAATGACAAAAATATATGACATGGAGAACCATTTTCCAATGAATAAGTGGTCAAGGGAAAGATATAATACATAGTTTTTAAAAGAATTACAAATCATACATGACAGTTTGAAATGTTCTCAATTACTAATATCAAGAGCAAGGGAGATTAAAACAACTTGGAAGGTTGACCTCAAATCCTGAAAATATTTAAGATGTCAACAAATGAAATCATTAAAGGTTGTAGGGAGTCTGTGAGAATACCCAAAGAGATTGTTGGTGCAAAAGTATGTGGATCCAGTTCTGCATTGTATATTGGAATTATACCCAAAATGTAACTAAATTGTCCCTTGTAATTCCACCATTTAGAATATATTCCAAGGATTATTCACACACTGAAACAAAGTGCAATTATATAGTGAAACGGTCAAAACATGTATCTTCATAGTAATAATGGAATAGAAAAATGTGCCCAGCAATTAGAGGATGGTTCAGGGAGGGAAGTGGGATATGGGTTTATTGAAATATTATTATTATTATTTTTTTAAAGCAATTGGGGTTAAGTAACTTGCTCAAGGTTACACGGCTAGTCATTATTTATGTGTGGGTGCTCATTTTCTGAGGCCAGATTTGATCCCCGGTCATCCCAACTCCAAGGCTGGTGCTCTTACTCACTGTGCCACCTAGCCACCCCAAAATATTATTTTTTTAAGAAATCACCAATATGAGGAATTCAGAAAAATGTGGAAAGATGCATATGAACTGATTGATGCAAACTAAAAAAAGTATAACTAAAAGTTATACTTTTATATACTTTATATACTTTTATACATAAAAACTGCCTAAAAAGAAAGTCAGTCACAGTGACTACAATGTATATTATTTTAAAAAAATACCATGAGGGAATTGGTACGTAAGCAAGTGAAAAATCAAAAATGGAATAGTGATCCTATACAAAGAGTAATTGAATATACCAACTACCTTATCATTCCACTGAAAAAGGCTCCATTAAGTTTGCTCAGCCATAATATTGTATTAATTGTTATATATTTATTGCCTTTTATGCATAATTTGTTTTCTTTGTTGTATGGTAGAGGTCAATTTGGAAGTAGTTTTTCTTTTTATTGAAATCACTATAACTATATGAAGAAATACTATAATATATTAAAATCAAGAAGAAAATTTAAAATATATGATTGTTTTTCCTATCTGTAAAATTGGTTCACTTTGAAAGTACTAATATTCATCTTAATTAGCAAAATAAGTGATTTTTATACTGTCACTAAAATTGTTTCCATGCATATGTGTGTGTGTGTGTGTGTGTGTGTGTGTGTGTGTGTGTGTGTGTGTTTTCATTGATTCTGGGTAAGCAGGAATGCTTTTAAGAGTCTAACTTTGGTTTCATTTTTAATATTGGTAAAGGTTAAGGAAAATGATATTGTTCAAATTCAAAATAACTATCCCAAAATTAAACTAAAATACTGTTATTTCTCAATGTATAATTGTGACATAGACTCCACTATGTGAACCATATAGGAATCAAATACTTCTTTCCTTCAGCCTACAGTAAGACAGCATGTTTCTGTGTTAATTATCCAGCAAGGGATCTTAGACAGATATATGCAATATCTGAATTGTTTACCAGATAATCTTCTAACTGAGCTACAAGCCTCAACTTTGTCATTTACTCTCTGTTATACACCTGAAAGACTGTCATTTCCTAGGAGGCAAAAATGTAACCTCAGGCCAAAATAAACTGTTCAGCATATAAAAACTAAACCTCTATAATTACCAAATAACAATTCGCTATCACCAAGAATAAATGGTAGAGGTAAAAAACCAGTTTGGATTAATGTCTTATTATCCTAGTTCTATTTTAAAGTAGTGGATAAGCTAGAATAATGTTTTATTTTTTTTCCCAAATGATTTATTAAATTGTGGTTTTCATTATTCTTTTCTGCCATATTTTGAGTTACAACTTTTCCCCCTATTTTTCCCTACTCCCCACCTGAGAATAGCAGTCCCTCAGGATATCCCCTCATTAAATCTGCTCCCTCCCATATCTTCTCCCATACCCCCTCGACTCACCCAGTAGGTCAAGGTGAATCTCTGTGCCCCAATGCCTGTATATATTATTTCCAGTATTTGTACATTTTCACACATTTGAATTTAAAACTTTGAATTCCAGATTCATTCCCTTCCTCCCTTGTCACCCACCCTTACTGGGAAGATAAGCAATTCAGTATATGTTGTGCAAGTGTTGCTATGCAAAACATTACCATAGTAGATATATTATAAAAGACTGACTATATTTCCCTCCCTCCTATCCTACCTCCCACTTGGTCTATTCCCTACTTTGATCCTGTCCCTTTTCACAGGTGGGTACTTCCACCCTTCCTCCCTTCCCTCCTACTTTCCCTTCCATCATCCACTCTCTTATCCCCTTCCCCTCTACTCTCTGGTAGGGTGAGATATCCTATTTAGTATGTATGTCATTCTCTCCCTGATCCAAATTCAGTGAGGATAAGGTTTTGCCTTTTTGCCTTTCCTTGTAAACATTTTCCCTTGCCTCTTCTATATGAGAGAGTTAACCCCATTCTATCTCTCCCCATCTCCTCTCATTATATTCCTCTCTCACCTCTTGATTTCACCTTTTAAGTATCATCACTTCCTATTTAATTTGACCTGTGCCCTCTAACTATGTATACCTGTACACACACACACACACACACACACACACACACACACACACACACAGAGATATATATTTACACACACACATTCACATACATATTCATATGCCCATATACCCTTCTTCCACTATTTTCATACTGAGAGAAATTTCATCAGTTACTGTTATTGTTTTTCCATGTAGGAATGTATATAGTTCAACTTTGATAAGTTCCTTATGATTTCTTTTCCCTGTTTACCTTCTCAAGAATCTCTTGCTTCTTGTATCTGAATGTCAGATTTTCTATTCAACTCTGGTTTTTTCATCAAGAATTCTTGAAAGTCTTCTATTCCACTGAATGACCAAATTTTCCCCTGAAACATGAGACTCAGTTTTGCTGGGTAGGTGATTCTTGGTTTTAATCCCAGTTCCTTTGCCCTCTGACATGTTGCCACTCAGTTACCTGAGTTTTGGGCTTGTTGCCACAGTAGGACTCTGCTATCTGCCAGGCGAGCTTCTGTCCCAAAGGCTGGTGTTTTCTCAGCTGCTGGAGGTATGTTGGGTGCCTACTCTGAAGCCCCCACACTCTCTGGCAAGCTGGTTACACACTCTAAGACCTCCACCCCAGACTGCAATCCAGATCCTAGAAGGTTAAATCAAGAGCAATAACCCCCAAGACTGATCGCCAGATCCCCCTATAGTTAGCAGGGCAGGAACTGAAGCTGCTGCATGTGTGATGGGTGTGCTGAAACTTCTCAGTTCCTTCTTGCCCCCAGGCAAAGAGGCTGACTTGCTCTCCCAACTAATGAGTCCCAAATTCCATATTCCACTAACCTCTCACTTTGTCCCTGGCATCTAAGTGTTGGTAATTCTGAAAATGCCACAGCTGCTGGTGTTCTAGAGTCTCTCAAGCTGGCTGCTGGTCAGGCAGCCTTGGGGATAAAACCTCTGACTCACAGCGACCTGGGCTCAGCTCCCAGAGCACTGTGCTGACCGCTCCCACCCAGGCTGTTTGGCTGTCCTCAGTGTGAGGTTAGCTTCTCTCTGTCATTTTGTGGGTTCTGGAGCTCCAGAGGTTGTTCAGAGTCCCCTTTTACATGAATTTGGAAATTGTGGGAGCTGGAGCTGCAAGGAAGAGCTGTTTCTACTCTGCCATCTTAACTCCACCCCCAATAATGTTTTAATTTTATAATAAGAAACATGCTATTTATATTTAGCTCTTATCACTCACCCCATGAAATATGGTTTTCTCTATTTTAAATTGTATTTTTTCCCAGTTACATATCCAGAAAACTTTAACATTAATTTTTATAAGATTTTTTTTTTACCTTGTCATAACAGATTCTCTTTAATTCTAGCACCCAAAGCTCTACAAGGGCATATACTTTACTTTATCAACTTCATGGGGCTGTTGTACACATTTGGTAGAGTGGTGATTGTGCAGTACCACCACTGAGCATCTCAAAATCAGGGAGCATAGTCTGGAATTGTTTAAACCCAATCCACAAAACTTAAAAAAAATCAGAAGCCATCCACAGTTAAACAAAGAGTCAGTTAAGAGTCGTACAGTTTAATACTTCATGTAAATGGTCAGTCTCCAGTAAGGGCTACCGAAAGTGATTTTGAGATCCACATCTTGGGAGTTGTACCTGTGACAGTATCTTGGGCAGGGATGTGACTGGCCAAAAGTGGGCCCTGCAAAAAGCCCAGGAAAATAAAGAGAAGTTTTACCACAGTTTCTGCAGTTTCCATATCTGCTTCTGTTTGTCAGTTAGAAGTGAACTGTGAGAATTAAATACTCATCTTTACATATACACAAGTTATGCTGTGAAAGCATATTGGCTTACAAACATATAAAAATACTTGTTAACTAGTTTGATAAGAAAATAATGTATAAAAGTATATAGCAAAAACATTAGTCATCTCTGACCCTGGAAAGATCAATTCCATTGGTTTATATTACATCAAAACAAAAACAACTACAGTTTGTTTTCTTGAATCCCTTATCCAGAAATACTCCAAAAGGAAGATAGACACAAATGATTGTTTGACCCCTTCCCCCCTCAAATAAATGGCTGAGAAAGATCCCTAAGAAACTGAAATGTTTATGTCCAGAATGAGCCCAGGTATTTGGCCACAGAAACACCACCATCATTAGCCATACAGCAACAACAATGGCAGGAGTAGTTAAGAGCCCTATAGCTGTTCTGGACACATAGAAAAAAAATACAGTAGATGGTCGAGTGTTTCTGGCCACTGGAAACCAGAAGGTACAGTGATCCATGAGGTCCAAAACACCTTGTTTTTGTTAACTCATTTCAGTGGATTTAAGGCTAACTGAAGTTGAAATCAAATTTTATTCTCTTGGGCAAAAAAGCTAATTCACATTTTCTCCCAAAACAAACAGAAACCCACAACAAAACTCCCTAGGTTTTGATTTAGAATGACAGTAGGCAATGTGATCTCAGAAGTTAAAAATTAATCATTTTGCATACAATGATTTCAGCTTGGAAAACAACTGGGGACTCAAGGCTGATTCATCCCCACTATGAGTGTAAGCCCTTAAAGAATTATGTTAATTTTGTGTGTGTGTGTGTGTGTGTGTGTGTGTGTGTGTGTGTGTGTGTGTACACACACATATAGATGTCTAGCTTTAAAAAAAAAAAAGTAACTGGATGGTCTTAAGAGAAGCAGCCTTAGTGTTTTCTTTAAGTCTGTCCTAACGTGATCAATAAAATCATCAGCATCATCACCATCATCTTCTAGGCCAGGTTTAGCCAGCTTCTTGGACTAAGGCTAACATGGTGGCCATTTCAAGGACATGTTGCATAAGGCTAAAGAAGTACCCAACAGGATGTAAACTGGAGGGAAGAAAGGAGAAGATGAGGGCTTTTTCTGGCAGTCGGCAGCTAAGATTCATGGGATTCTTAAAAGATGACACAATGGCAGCCTTTCTTGTCTTTCTCTTTCCTTGCTGGTTCTGGGGAAGGAGGACATTCTTGCTCTTGAAATTTCCTGATAACCCGGACAAGTTCATGGAAAGCTTGGTCTACATTCATTCTAACTTTTGCAGATGCCTCCATGTATGTCACCTTCAGTTGTCGTGCAAGTTGCTGTCCTTCTTCTTGTGTTACCTGTCTTTGATGGTCAAGATCTGCTTTATTACCAACTAAAATCGTTGGAAACTCATCTCGGTCCTTTACTCTGAGAATCTGCCTTTGAAATTTATAGATTTCTTCAAAGCTTCCTCTATCAGTGACTGAAAAGACCAGCAAAAAGCCCTCTCCAGTCCTCATATATTGCTCTCTCATCGCCCCAAATTCTTCTTGACCTGCAGTGTCCAGAATGTCCAGCCGCGCTGCTCTATCATCTATCACACACTGTTTAGTATATGAATCTTCAATCGTTGGATCATAATCTGTGACAAAATAGGACTGGATGAACTGGATGGTGAGCGCCGACTTGCCGACGCCGCCTCCTCCCACCACCACGAGCCGGTACTTCTCCTGCCCGGAGCCGTCCCGCCAGCTCGCTGAGGCCATGGGGGCCGGGACCGGCCCCTGCGGAGGCCCCGCTCCGCTCCCCTCCCCACCCCTCCGGGGCCGAGCGCGGGCCGCGGCGGGCGGGCTGCAGGGCGGCCCGGGCCGGGCCGAGGGGCGCCGCGCCGGGGGCTTTGGGGCAGGGGCCGGAGGCGCCGCGGCTACCGAGGGGCGGCGAGGGGAGGGCGCGGGCGCGGAGCCGCAGAGGCGAGAGTGGCGGGGGCCCGGCCGAGGGCCGGGGTCCGGGGTCCGGGTTCGCGCTCCTCAGGCTCCCTCCTCAGCGCCCGGGCGGCGAGCGCAGCCTCCCAAGCCGCGACAAAATCAATTTTTATAAGATTTTGAGTTCCAAAATTTCTCCCTCACTCTCTCCCCTCCCCTTTTCTGAATATGCTAAGTAGCTTGATATAGTTGATACATGTGCTGTCATGTAAAAAAATGTCCATATTACTCACAGTTGTGAAAGTAAAGAGATCAAATGGGAAAAAAAGAGGAGAAAGAATAACTTAAGTGAAAAAAAATGCTTTGATCTGCATTCAGGGTCCCTCAGTTCATTATCTAAATACTGAAAGAATTTTCCTTTGTGAATTCTTTGTATGTATCTTGGATCAGTGTTTCACTGAGAAGAGCTGAGTCATTCATAGTTGATCATCACCCAATGTTGCTGATACTGTGTACAATGTGTTCCTGGTTCTGCTCATTTCACTTTGCTTATGGTCATACAAGTCTTTCCAAGATTTTCTGAAATTTTCCTGCTCATCATTTTTTATTCCACAATAGTATTCCATGACATTCATAGTCTATGGCTTGTTCAGCTATTCCCAATTGATGGACATCCTCTGTCTATGTATATTCCTCTAGCTGCACTATTACTGATACATTTTTTTTTTTTTTTACAAATTAGAAGTATGATCTCATTTAGGGGTATAAATAGTTTATCTCTATTAAGTCACTTATGTTTTTTTTTCACTTTTTTACTGTTTATGTTTCTCTTGGGTCTTGATATTGGAGGTAATATTTTTTACTTAGTTTTAGTCTTCTCCTTTCTAAAAGCTTGAAATCTTTCTATTTTGTTGAATGACCATTTTCCCTTGATGTATTATGCCTAATTTTGTTGAGTAAGTGATTCTTAGTTGTAGAACTAGCTCTTTGCTTTCTAGAATATCATGTGCCATGACCTCTATTTCTTTAATATTGCAGCTGCCAAGTCCTGTGTAATCCCAATTATGAATCCCTGATATTTCTTTCCCATTTTTCTTCTACTTTTCTTATACAACTTTTAGCTCCTTTTTGAGCTCATCCATAACTTGTTTCTGGGCTTGAAGCAACTTTCCATTTTCTTTGGGATTTTACCCATGGGTGTTTTGATGTTGTACTCTTCTAAGTTGATGTCTTGGTGTTATCTCTCACTGTAATAATTTTCTATGGTCAGATTCTTTTTGTTGTTGTTTGCTCCTCTCTCTCTCTCTCTCTCTCTCTCTCTCTCTGTCCCTCTCTGTTTTCTTTGCCTTTTTCCTTTCTTTTCAATTTGTTTTCTGCTCCCAGGTAGAATCTCTGTCTCAGGCTTCTAGTTCTAGGGCTACAGGCCTTGGCTGTTTGCCCAGTGTTGCACTGATGTTGCCCTGAGGCCCACAGGCAACTCTCCTGTCTGGTGCTGTGCTTGGGGAAAATTGGAGCTGCTCTCAGTCATAAAATTCTGGCAGCTTACCTGGTGCTAAGTTGGGGTTCTAGTTGTGGTATCTGGCATATAATGGGACACAGTGGGGTTTTTCTGAATTTCCCTGGGCTACACTAAAGTGGGTGAAGGTCTGGTCACTTAAGGGTACATGATTTCGCTGGGATGTGCTGAAACAAGTTGAGATCTAGGATACTTTCTTTATATGCTGGAGAGCTCCTGCCCACCTGGAGCGGGGGCACTACATGTGGTGGTTCTGGGAGCTGGAGTCTCCCTGTTTCCCTGGCTATGCCAAGGCACATGAAGGTCCTGGTATTGGCATTTGCCTATTCCACCACATTGGGGCTCAGGATCTCCAACTGGTTTGCTGACATGGGGCTTATTCTGGCTTGCTGGGACACTTTCTGTCCTGGAATGGACTTCCCTTTTGCTTGAGTAAGATGGACCTTTCTTGCTCATTCTGCAAGTCTCCCAGTCTAAAAGACTTTCATCCTGTCTTTCCTCTAGTTTTGCTGTTTCGGGATTTGTTTTGAGGAACTATTTTATAGTTTTTGGAGGTGAATATGGGAGAGCTTCAGTGATTTACTCCAGTTTTCTCTTATTTCCCTGCTGGGTGGATAAAAAGATTTGAACATTTAAGCACTCCTTAGTTCAGGCCTTCATCACTTATTGTTTAGCTCAGTGTTTGGAACATAAGAGCTGCTTAATAAATGTGCATTGACTGACTGATAATCATCTCACCCTTGTATTAATTTAAAAGACTTTTGAAACCCTGTCTTGTCTTTAACGTATTCCAATCTACCCTATATTTACATGTCAAAGTGATTTTTTTAAAAAACCATCCTTCCTATTCAGTGAGTTCCAGGGGTTCCCTATGACCTTCTGTATCAAATAGAAATTCATTTGAGATTTAAAGCACTTAATAACTTGACCTCTTCTTTCTTTTTTTTTTAAACAATTGGGGTTAAGTAACTTGCTCAAGGTTACACGGCTAGTCATTATTTGTGTGTGGGTACTCATTTTCTGAGGCTGGATTCGATCTCGGGTCATCCCAACTCCGAGGCCGGCACTCTTATTCACTGCACCACCTAGCCGCCCCTTTTTAGGGCAATTGGGGTTAAGTAACTTGCCCAAAGTCACACGGCTAGGTTTTTGTTTGTGTGGGTTGTGTCTGAGGCCGGATCCGAACTCAGGTCCTTCTGACTCCAGGGCTGGCGCTCTATTCACTGCGCCACCTAGCCACCCCAACCTCTTCTTTCTTTCTAGTCTTATATTTTACTCACCAGTTAGATTATAACTGCTCTGACTTACTTCTAGTTGCTTATACATGATATCCTATCTCTCATCTTCATACCATTGATCAATGATTGACTGTCAAGACATGATCTGTGACTTCTGCTCCCCTCCATCTCTTACTTTCCCTGGGCTTTTTCCAAGTTCTATCTTCAGTAAAAGTCCTTCTTGGTCTCCCTAGCATCTATCTGGTGACTTACCCTCTGAGATTATCTTCAATCTACTCAGTTGGTAACATGTGTGCACTTCATTATTAACCTTCTTTAGAAAATGAGTTTCTTAAAATCAGAGAAAAAATTTTACCTTTCTAAGCACATAGGAAATGCTTAATAAATACTAATGATTTTAGGGGTACTAATTATTTAAAAACAAACCCCAAAACCACATATAAATGTTTATCTCCCCTTCAGACTTCCTGTGCAGACTGGAACCCTGTCAATGTGTGCTACATATAGTTTATAAAAAAGGAAAATGGGGAGAAGGTCACATTCATTTTGCCCCAGGCTCATGAGTTCAAAGTAAAGCAAAGAGAAAGATCTCCTCCATACCTGCAGTTCAGTATTTATGGGAAATCTTTTAGCTAAACTATTCACTGAAAAGTGTTTCTATCTATACTGGCTTCCCCACCTCCAATCAATAATTCATGGTCCTGGAGCTTATGGGCAAAGCTGCTTCTCCTGTCTTTTGGACCTTTGGTTAAACCATCACTCCCATCTGTATTTCTCTTAGAAGTTAAAATGTTAAAGTGAGATAAAAAAGTCAGGAAACATAAAGATAAGGCCCCTATCTTAACCTAATCTTAACTGTGTATAGTGGCCCCAAATGGGGGCAGGGAATGTTAATAGTTTTCTCCAGCTAGGAACATCTGAAATTGCTTTGTCAGTCTGTCTTAATGCATGACTTAAACATAATTAAAATAACTCAGAGATCTGAAAGGGGAAGCAGGACACAAAGATGTTTGATAATTCAACTTAAAGTGATTCATGCTTAACAATACTCTGCCAAATTTATTCATATAATTAATCTATCAATTTTACAGAATGCAAAATATAAACTCAAAGTTGCATTCAGATAGTTTTTTTTATATGCTCCATCTTTTTGTCCAGAGTTTTCAGATATCTTCTATCTCTCCCACCTTTTCCACAGTACTTAATGCCTCTCCTGAAGGGTCCTTTTGTCTACTAACGTCAGGTACTGTGAAATTGTCCTTTGTACATTTTCTCATGGCCCCAAACAGCTAGTGTACTGGTAAATGTTTAACTGGTTGGATTGGGAGTTGGGATATTACACAAGACATGCTATTAAGTTTTATCTGTTATTTACATTAATAACATTTTTCCATCCATCCATCAATAAATATTTATTAAGCACCTAATATATGCCAGGTACTGTGCTGGGTTGTGGGTATGCAAAAAGAAGCAAAAGATGATTTCTGCCTTCAAGCAATTGGCAAGCTAATGGAGGAAACAATATGTAAACAAATATCAAGAAAGCAAGCTATATTAAGAATAAATAGGGTGGAATTAATAGAAGGAAGACACTAGAATTAAGAGGGTTTGGGGAAGGCTTTCTAAGAAAAGAAGGAATGTTAGTTGGTACCTAAAAAGAAGTTAAGGATGTCAGTAGACATACTGAAGGAGGGAAAGCTTTCCAGGTGTGGGGGCAGGGGAAGTTCCAGACAAAGACTACTCCCAGAGATTATACATGGAGTTTCTTGATACTGGAATGGTTAGGAGACCAATGTCACTAGGTAGAAGGTTATCTGTCAGGGTGCAAGGTGCAAAAAAGACTAGAAATGAAGAAGGAGGCAAGTTTATAAGGTTTTTGAATACCAAATGGAGATTTTTTTTTTTTAATTTTCTCCTGGAGGCAATAGAAAGCCACTGGAGTTTATTGGGTGGGGGTATAAAGCCAAGCAGGAGCAGCTTTCCAGAAGACTGCTGCTTTGAACAGCTTCAAGGTTCTGATTACACAGTATAGTGAACTCTCTATTTACTCAGTAATAAACTAAGACAAAACATTCACAGAAATCAAAGTACAGTGTTCACAATGTTATGGCATAACAACTTATCACTAAAATGGACATATACTTTTCACTAAAGTGGTCACATAATTTTAAACAAAAAATAACATTCATTCAGTAACTCCTTAATTCAATCATAAAGTACAAAGGTAAAAGTTCTCCACCCCTAGGTCACATTGTCTTAATCAAAGTCTCTCTCTGAAGCCAAGATGGTGGAGTAGAAACAGCTCATCCAATCCACTCTGCCCCCAGATTCCCCCCAAACGATGTAAAAGGGGACTCTGAACAACTTCTGGAGCCCCAGCACCCACAGAACGACACAGAGAAGCTAACCTCCCACTGAGGACAGCCCAGCAGCCCTGCAGGAAGGACCAGCGCAGCGCATGGGGATCTGGCAGCGCTGGGACCTGGCAGCGCGCAGCGCGTAGAGCGCAGGAGCCTAGCCAAGCCAAGGTCCGCATGAGCTGAGGTTTCAGCCCCAGGGCGGCAGGGCCAGCAGCCAGCTGGAGGAACCCCAGAACACCAGCAGCCGCGGCGACTTCAGATATATCAACATAGACATGCCTAGGACAAAGTAAGTGGTTAGTGTCCTATGGACTTTGGGTCCCGTGTTTAGGGAATGCATCGGCTCCCTCCCCTGGGGGATAGAAGCCACTGAGGAGACACACCATTTTGTAGTTTTCAGAGGCAGCTCCAGCTCCCAGCCTGCAAATCATAGGAAGATCCAGTGATCAGTCTTGGGGGGTAATCGCTCTTGCTTTAACCTCCCTGGATCTGGATTGTGATCTAGGCTGGAAGTCATAGGTGGGTTTACAGCTTGCGAGAAACAGAAGTTGCTCCCCACATGTTCAGGACGAAAATTCCTCTATCTGGCCTTAAAGCCATAGTGTGGCAACAAGCCCAAAAGTCAAGTAATTAAGTGGCAACATGCCAAGGCAAAGGAAACAGAAAAATGCAAACCTAGACTCCTATTTTGGGGGCATAAAGCGGGAAAAGGACTGTGAGGTCAGAAGTCCTGCTCCAAAAGCCCCAGGGGAAAACATGAGCAGTTTGCAGGCCATAGAGGACCTTAAGAAGGACTTTAAAAACCAAATAAGAGAAGTGGAGGAAAAAGTGTTAAGAGAAATGAGAAGGATGCAGGAAAAGTATGAAATGAGGGTCAACAGACTGACTGAGGAAAACAACACCTTAAAAAATAGACTGACTCAAATTGCAAAGGAGGCCCAAAAGGGCAACGAGGAGAAGAATGCCTTAAAAAGTCGAATTTGCCAGATGGAAAAAGAATCTCCAAAGTTCACTGAGGAGATTCATTCCTTCAGAGTTAGACTGGAGCAAATGGAAGCTAATGACTTTATGAGAAATCAAGATGCTGTTAAGCAGATCCAAAGAAACGAAAGATTAGAAGGCAATGTGAAATATCTCATGGGAAAAACCACTGACCTGGAAAATAGATCCAGGAGAGACAATTTAAAAATTATTGGACTACCTGAAAGCCACGATCAAAGAAAGAACCTAGAAATCACCTTCAAGAAATTCTCAAGGAAAACTGCCCTGATGTTTTAGATCCAGAGGGCAAAATAGAGGTTGAAAGAATCCACCGATCACCTCCTGAAAAAGATCCCAAAAAGAAAACTCCCAGGAATATTATAGCCAGGTTCCAGAATCCCCAGATCAAGGAGAAAATACTACAAGCAGCCAGGAAGAAACAATTTCAATATTGTGGAAACACAATCAGAATAGCCCAGAACCTGGCAGCATCTACACTGAGGGATCGAAGGGCATGGAATACAATATTCCAGAGGGCAAAAGAGCTAGGAATGAACCCAAGGGTCACCTACCCAGCAAAACTGAGTATTTTGTTTCAGGGGAAAATATGGTCATTCAGTGGAATAGAGGACTTTCAAGCATTCTTGAGGAAAAAACCAGAATTGAATAGAAAATTTGACATCCAGACACAAGAAGGAAGAGATGCCTGAGAAGGTAATCAGGGAAAAGAAATCAAAAGGAACTTATCAAAGGTGAACTATTTACATTCCTATATGGAAAAGCAATATCTTTGACTGATGATATCTTTCTCACTATGAAAATAATGGAAGAAGGGGGTGTGGTCATATGAATACATATGTGAATGTGTGTGTATATGGTTACAGTTATATATGGATAGAGGGCCTAGGTTGAATTTGTTGGGAAGGGAGAATACTCAAGGGATGAAATTATGAGGTGAGAGAGGAAAGTGGCAAGAGGAGATGGGGAGAGACAGGGTAGTGTAAACTATCCCATGCAGAAGAAGCAAGGGGAAGTGGTTGCAAAAGAGGGGGAGAATAAGGAAGGCTAAAAATGCAAAACCACATTCACATTGAATTTGGTTCAGGGAGAAAATGACATACATACTAAATGGGATATCTCAACCTGCAGCAGGATAGGGGGAAGGGGGATGAGAGGAGGGATGATGGATGGGAGGGCATCCTTGGGGTGAAGGGAGGCTGGAAGTACCCACTATAGAAGAGGGATAGGATCATGTAGGGAATGGACCAGGTGGGGGGTGGGATGAGTGGTAGGGAATTATAAGCAACCTTGTACAATATATCTACTATGATAATGTTTTGCATAGCTAGACATGTACAACATATACTGAATTACTTATCTCCCAAGAAGGAATGAGTGACAAGGGAGGAAGGAAATGGATCTGAAATTCTAGGTCATAACATTAAATGTTTCAAATATATACAAATACTATTATTAATACTCTTTTGCTTGTAATAGGGAGATAAGATGTGCAGGCATTGGGACACAAAGACTCACCTTCCTCTAATGGAAAAGTCGATGGGGGTATGGGAGAAGGTATGGGAGAGAGCAGATTGGAGGAGGTGATATCTTGTGGGACTACTATTCTGGGAGGATGGGTAGGGGAATAGTGGGGGGGAAATGATTGTAACTCAAAATCTGGCGGAAATGAATGATGTAAAACAGAAGTTAATAAAGCATTTGTTTAAAAAAAAAGAAATAAGAGAAAGGGAGGAGTGATAGAGCATCATTACATAAGTTATTAAGGTTTACCTAATGTTTGATTTACAGCTTAGTACTGTTCTTGAATGCTGAACTTTGGGCATTAAGGCCAGCGCTGCTGGGTAGATGTCCAGACACACAAGGTTGTGTACTGGTCTGTGTGCTTGATATGGTTTTCACCAATATGGACCCCATTTCTTTTATTTCTTTAATTTTATTTTTTTTAATTCTGAACTCAAATGAAAATGAGCATTTGAATAACCATAATTGATCAGGAAAAAAGTGCTGGATATGAAACTAAGAATTTCCATTGTGCATAGTACTCTTTTCATTTTTTTTTAAATATAGAGAAGGTCTTAAAAATCTTTGTGCAGTTTTAAGCCATAATTTAAGCATAATAATTTAAGCCATAAATATAATTCCTATAAACCTACAAAACTACTATTTGAAAGTTTTATTATTAAAATTTCTTTTAATAATTTTTTGAATTTTGGACATTTTATTTAATTTTCACAAGATAATATATTTTCTTATTAAGCACTGAATATGTGGCAGTTTCTAGATGATACTTTCCAATACTGGTGGATAAGTAGAGAGTGCCATCTTTCTCATCCACATTAGTCAGTTAATCCATTTCCATTAGAGTTGTTTTTGTGATGTCATAAAAACTGCCAAATGTGTACCAAAACCTCATTGTTTGGATGATCTTATTGATAGCATTATCAATTATGCAATAATTTCATCCATTGAGCAAGAATTGAAAATTTTTAGA
>WOXC01001043.1:0-14674 GCA_011680675.1 Gymnobelideus leadbeateri
GAAAGAAAGAAGGAAACAAAGAAGGAGGGAGGGAGGGAAGGAAGAAAGGAAGGCAGGAAAAAAGGAAGGAAGAAGAGCAGGAAGGAAGCAAGAAAGGAAGGAAGGAAGGAAGGAAGGAAGGAAGGAAGGAAGGAAGGAAGGGGAGATGGAAGGAAGGAAGAAAGGAAACAAGGAAGGAAAGAAAGAAGGAAGGAAGGAAAGAAGGAAGGAAGGAACAAGAAGGAAGGAAAGAAATAATAATTTAATTCCTTACTGTATGCCAGGCACTATGCTACACACTTTACAAATACTATTTCAACAACAAGCTTGTGAGATAGGTACTATTATTATACCAATCTAATTTTATTTTATTTTTTCTATTTCATTTTTTATTTTTATTTTTTTATTTTAGTTCTTTCTTTTTCTTTTTTTAATTAAACAAATGCTTTATTAACTTCTGGTTTACATCATTCATTTCCACCAGATTATGAGTTACATTTTCCCCCATTTTCCCTACCCACCACCCCAGAATAGCATTCCCACTAGATATCCCCTCATCCAATCTGCTCTCTCCCATATCTTCTCCCTTACCCCACTCGATTTTGCCATTAGGGCAAGGTGAATCTCTGAGCCCCAATGCCTGGACATCTTATGAAACATTTAATTTTAAAACTTCAATTTTCAGATCCATTCCCTTCCTCCCTTCTCACCCACTCCCTCTGAGAAGATAAGCAATTCAGTATGTGTTGTACATGTATAGCTATGCAAAACATTACCATAGTAGATATGTTTTAAAAGACTGCTTATATTTCCCTCCCACCCATCTCACCTCCCACCTGGTCCATTCCCTACTTTGATCCTGTCCCTCTTTGATAGTGGGTACTTCCAACCTCCCCTACCACCAGAATGGCCCCCCCTCCACCATCCCCCCCTCTCATCCTCCTTTCCCCTACTCAGGAGAGTGAGTGAGGGTAAGATATTCCATTTAGTATGTATGTGATTCTCTCTTTGAGCCAACTTCAATGAGAATATGCTTTTGCCTTTTTGCCTTCCTATTCTTTCCCTCCCCTGCAACTACTTCCCCTTGTCTCTTCTACATGAGATAGTTTACCCTACCCTGTCTCTCTCCATCTCCTCTTGCCACTTTCCTCTCTCACCTCTTAACTTCACCCTTAAGAATCATCCCTTCCTTGGGGCAGCTAAGTGGCACAGCAAGCAGAGCGCCAGGCCCGGAGCCAGAAGGACCTTAGCTCGGATCCGGCCCCAGACACCCAACACACAAACAGAAACACAGCCGTGTGACCCCGGGCAAGTCACCCAACCCCAATTGCCCCCCCCAAAAGAATCATCCCTTCCCATCAAATTCAACCTGTGCCCTCTATCCATGTATATCTGTGAACATATGCCATGTACCCTTCTTCAAATATTTTCATAATGAGAAAGGTTTCATCAAATACAGTTATTGTTTTTCCATGTAGGAATGTAAATAGTCCAACTTTGATAAGTTCCTTTTGATTTCTTTTCCCTGATTACATTCTCAAGCATCTCTTGCTTCTTGTGTCTGAATGTCAAATTTTCTATTCAACTCTGGTTTTTTCATTAAGAATGCTTGAAAGTCCTCTATTCCACTGAATGACCATATTTTCCCCTGAAACAAAATACTCAGTTTTGCTGGGTAGGTGACCCTTGGGTTCATTCCCAGTTCTTTTGCCCTCTGGAATATCATATTCCATGCCCTTCGATCCCTCAGTGTAGAAGCTGCCAGGTCCTGGGCTATTCTGATTGTGTTTCCACAATATTGAAATTGTTTCTTCCTGGCTGCTTGTAGTATTTTCTCCTTGATCTGGGGATTCTGGAACCTGGCTATAATATTCCTGGGAGTTTTCTTTTGGGGATCCTTTTCAGGAGGTGATCTGTGGATTCTTTCAACCTCTATTTTGCCCTCTGGGTCTAAAACATCAGGGCAATTTTCCTTGAGAATTTCTTTAAGGATGATTTCTAGGTTCTTTCTTTGATCATGGCTTTCAGGTAGTCCAATAATTTTTAAATTGTCTCTCCTGGATCTATTTTCCAGGTCAGTGGTTTTTCCCATGAGATATTTCACATTGCCTTCTATTCTTTCATTTGTTTGGATCTGTTTAATAGTATCTTGATTTCTCATAAAGTCACTAGCTTCCATTTGCTCCAGTCTAACTCTGAAGGAATGAATCTCTTTAGTGAGCTTTTGAGATTCTTTTTCCATCTGGCAAATTCGAATTTTTAGGGCATTCTTCTCCTCATTGCCTTTCTGAGCCTCTTTTGCTATTTGAGTTAGTCTATTTTTTAAGGTGTTATTTTCCTCAGTCAGGCTGTTGACTGTCATTTCATACTTTTCTTGCATCTTTTTCATTTCTCTTCCCAAATTTCCCCCCACTTCTCTTATCTGCTTCTTAAGGTCCTCTGTGGCCTGTAGCCAGCTTGTATTTTCATTTGGGGCTTTTGGTGCAAGAGTTCTGACCTCACAGTCCTCCTCCATGCTTTGAGCCTCTTTGCCCCTAAAATAGGAGTCCAATGTTCAACTTTTCTGTTTATTTTGTTTCATTTGCCTAGGCACGTTCCCACTTAATCACTTGATTTTGGGGCTTGTTGCCACAGTAGGACTCTGCCACCAGACAGGGGAGCTTCTGCCCAAATGTGGGGTCTTCACAACTTCCGACAATAGGGTGGCCTTTGTAAAGCCTCCACCCACTCTGGCAAATTGGATACCCCTCCCAAACTCCCCCCCCCCCCCAGACCACAATTCAGATCCAGGCAGTTTAAAGCAAGAGCGATTAACCCCCAGACTAATTGCTGGATCTCCCTACAGTTTGAAGACCAGGAGCTAGAGCCACTACTGACACTGCAAAATGGCTTCTGTGCAGCTGTTTCTTAACAGCTTTTCGCCCCTAGGGGAGGAAGCCACCCGTTCCCCAAATACTGGTCCCAAAGTCCATAGGGCACCAACCTCTCACTTTGTCCTAGGCATACCTGTGCTGATAATTCTGGAATCGCCACAATTACTGGTGTTCTGGGGTCCCTCCAGCCTGGCTGAAGGCCTGGCCACCCTGGGGCTAAAACCGCGGACCTGGGCTCAGCTCTGCACACTGCGCTGTTGGTTCCCAGCGCGCTGTGCTGCCTGCTCTCAGAGTGCTGTGCTGGCTGCTCCCTGCAGGGCTGCTGGGCTGTCCTCAGCAGGAGGTTAGCTTCTCTGTGCTGTTCTGTGGGTGCTGTGGCTCCAGAAGCTGTTCGGAGTCCCCTTTCACATTATTTGAAATTTGTGTGGGGCAGAGCACATTGGAAATGCTGTTTCTACTCCGACATCTTGACTCCTATCCCCATTTTATAATTGAAGAACCTGAGGCAAAGTCCCTTTGTAGGACTGCTGAACAATTGTTTCCCCTCAGACCTGCACTATCTGAACAACTCACAAGGTACTGATTTTCTTCTGGACAGATAGGTGTGAACTCTAGAGTTCTATAAATCTTCTCAGTTATGGCATCCTCCTATCAGGAATCATCTTCTCTGAGAAGAGATATAGTAGTGAGAATCACCTTTTACTGGGCACCCAGTATAAACTGAAGGATTCAGGATCCCTAATAAAGTAGCCACCAAATCTGTGAGCATTCATCTCTTAGGATTGTTCTCTGGTCATAGAATTATGTTTAGAAAACAAAACAAAACAAAACAAACACCTAACTTAGTACCTAGCATAAAGGAGGAATGCTTTTTAATTAAATTGACTGAGATAGGTAAGCCTGAGGTCAATTTTTCTGGAGCTGGAGAAACAAGTCATGCACAAATGTACCAACTCAATTAAACAGCTATTTATTAAGTATGGGCCTCATGTACAGGGTTATATGCTAAACATGAGGTTTACCAAATAAAATATAAAACAATTTTTGCCTTGAGGCATCTAGGTGGTGAAATGGATAGAATTCTGGGCCTAAAGTCAGGAAAAGTTTAGTGACATGACCCTGGGTAAGTCACTTATTTTTGCTTCCTTGAGTTTCCTCAACTGTAAAATTATATAAAAAAAAATAATGACAACAACTTCCTCCTAGGATTATTGTGAGGAGCAAATGAAATAATCCTTGTAAAGCACTCAGTACAGTGCCAGGCACATAGTTGGTGCTCAATGAGTGTTCATTTCTTTCCTTCCTTCCTTCTAGCAAGGAGTTTCTGTTCTACTGGGGGAGAAGAGGAGACGAACATGGACTTTGTTAAGTAAACATTAAATATATACGATATGAATGCAACATAATTTTCAAAGGTGAAGAACATTAACACATGAGTGGGGAAAGGGAATTGAGAAGCAGGGGATATAAAATGTTAGAAGTTGATCAACAGAGGAAAAGAGAGGAGAGGTATGTTGTCCTCAAAGCTTTCAGAGAAGGGGACAGGAAGGTGATGCAGGGACAGTACATGATTTGACTGATGCACAGCTTGGGGGGTAATGAGAAATACAGCATGCTGGAGCCAGATGCCAGAAGCTCTTGTGTGTCAGTTTAAGAAGTGAAGGCTTCAGCTGATGGGGAACTCAAAGCCATTAAATATGTTTTGAGCAGGATAATGAATGGGATGATTTGGGTCATGCCTTTACAACGACTCATTTATATGCAGTAAACCAGATGGCAAGTATGTGGTAAAGTAGATGGAATGCTAGACCTTGAATCAGGAAGACCCATCTTCCTGAGTTCGAATCTGACCTCAGCCTCACTAGGAATGTGACCCTGGGCAAGTCATTTAACCTTATTTCCCTCCATTTCATTATCTGTAAAATGAGCTGGAGAAAGAAATGGCAAACTACTCCAATACTTTTGCCAAGAAAACCTCAAATGGGGGCACAAAGAGTCAAACACAACCAAAATGATTCAACAGCAACAACAAAATAGGATAGACTTGAAGTGACTGGAGATTTAGAGCTGGAAGGGACCTTAGAAGTCATCTTGATCAAAATATTCCTCTCACCGATAAAGGAACTGAGACTTAGAATGGTGAAACAATTTATCCTTGGCTACACAGATAACAATTGATAGAATCAGAATTCAAGCTCAAGTACTCATACTCTTTCTCCAGTATGTTATCCATTGCTTTAAAGGGAAGATTAGAAAACTGTGAAATGAATACCAGAGGGGAGTCCTACCTCTCCACTCAGGCTAATTTGCTTTGCAATTGATTTATAAAATTAAAAAATTCTGAAACTCATTCTTGGGAATACAGAACTTCATGAGCCTCGTTTTCTAAGTACTCATTGTAGAACCAGGGATGGCTTTCATTCTTTGAACGGCATGAATATAAAACAACCCTTGTACATCCCTAAGTCTGTCTTTAAGCCACATGTCTCTGCTGAGCCTGCATATAGGCCTCTAAGACCACAGTCAGAGACATTTGCTGATGTCCTGTAATGAGGGTGTGGGGAAACTCAGGATGGAGACTAGAGCTGCTGGAACAGTAGTAGTTCATCCAATCCAGAGAAACCCAGGCGCTCTAGCTGGACAATGCTAAAAATCTATCAAAAGGGCATTTTCTCATTTCCATTTTTCCTTGAAATACAATTCTATATATTAGCACTGTTTTCTTGGGCCTTCATTACATACCAACATAGCATTTTAAAATTTAATATGGCTCCCATTAATGTATAACATTGAGTTTATGTAAATATGCGTTTCCTTGTTGCTATTTTATATTAATGTATGTTCTTTGTGTAAATATTTCATAACCATTTTATGTGCTACTTTATGGAACGCCTAATGTGATCTCTGGAATGTGTATTTATGAAAAGGCATCAATTGAAGTCGTTATTTTCTTCTGACATGTAGTCTTCATTTGAATTCGGGATATGGAAAAAAGAGCACCAGACTGAGAGATTGAAGGACTGGGTTTTGTCCCAACTCTGTTACTAACTAGGTACATGACATTGGGCAAATCATTTGAGTTCCTTTCTCAGTCTCCTCATCTAAACTGGCAGCAGTCTCCTCATCCTAAATTGAGGAAGCTAGACTAGATTATCTCTATCATTATATAATACAACAAAAATATACCATGTGCAAGATACTTCATCTAATAAAAAAATCAGTAAATATAATGGAATATTAGAGCTCAGAGAGACCTTATAGATCATCCATTTAATCTTACAATTTTAAGAATGAGGAACCTATATGAGTGAATTAACTTTCCCCATTCATACAACTAGTTACTGCTAGAGCCAGCATTAAAAACTGGGTCTTAACTCAGTCCAATTCTCAGTTCACTAATCTCTGCTTTCCTCACTAAGTCCCAAAACTTCCCTTCTTGTTTAGTTTTGCAGCTAACAATCTCTCTGGGTTCTCTAAGATATTGGGCCAATGTACCGGCCATTGCCTATTTTGCACAGTAATTAATTTTGGGAATCCATTGTCCATTTAGCTTTCATTTTGATTGGTTGAGATGTAGTTACATTAGGTCTAAGTTGAAGTCTGAAAACTTCCATCATTATTCCTTCTGCGTTGCAATAAATAAGCTTCATTACCAGTGAAAGTTTTAATTTCTTTTTGGAAAATGCAGTTGATGCTGATTAATTTCATCTTTCATTCATTCTCCAACTGCAAAAGATTTGCTGCAGAACCCAAAGATCAGGTATATTTCATTCTTTATTGAGCAACTAACAAAAAGAAATGCATTCATATTATTCAGGAAGCAATCATGGACATACTTTATAGCTCATTTATATCAATATCAGACTAATTCAATGACAAGTTAAACATTGTGGCCTTTAATCATGGAAAACTGTAAGGGATCTCAGCTGAATAAATTAGTGGCAATTAACTATAAATGAGCTACACACATGAAGCTCATTATTTTTAAGTTGTGGTATCTTTTTTAATATAGAAGAGTCCTTTTTGTTTTGTCTGATGTGCCATATGCCAATTTGTCCCAACAACCACAGCAACCAAATTGTGCTATCCATTTTGTACAAATACTAGACTACTGAACTAAAGTTGGAATGTAGAGTTATTTGAATTTCATTCTTTAATGAAAAAAGAAAATGCTCCCTTCCCAATACCCTTACAGGAAAAGATAGACAGACAGACAGACAAATAGATAGATAGATAGATAATTTATTAAGTACTTACTATATGCCAGGAGATAAGGAGCACAGTGGATATTTTGCCATTCCTAGAGTCAGGAAGACTCATCTTCCTAAGTTCAAATCTGGTCACAGACCTTACTATCTGTGTGATACTGGGCAAGTCACTTAACCCTGTTTCCCCGAGTTCCTTCTCTGTAAAATGAATTGGTGAAGCAAATGGCAAACCACTCCAGAATATTTTCCAAAGATAAACCGAATGGGGTCATAAAGAGTAGGACACAAATGAAATAACAGAACAACAAAAATAAAACTTTGCCAATAACTATACCAAGCCCTGGGGTTGCAAATATAAGCAAACAAAGAAGTCCTTGTCCTCAAAGAGATTATACCCCAGTTGTAGAAAGAATACATAGAGGGGAACTGGAAGAGACAGGAGGATGATAGAGAGTATTTTACAGTAGCATGCTTTGTTGCTGGTGGCCAGGAAATGAGGCAGAAGAAGTTATTCACTGGAGAGATAAGGCAAAAGTTGACTTCTCAAAGCCCAAGATATTTAAAAGGCAAAATTTTCCAGTTAAAAGGAGTTCGTATAGTAGCTAAGATAAAGATGGCACGCTTTAGAGACTAGTTTAGTGCCAAGAAAAAATATTATCATGTACAGGTTGTGGCACAACAGTCATCAAGAGATGTATGATTTGAAAGGAGGGGGTATGCTTACAGAGAAAAAGTGAGGAATCACCAATGGCTGGCATGTGTGCTACATTGACAGCCACCCAACGTCAAGTAATCCTAAATTTTGGATTTAAGAAATAATATTTATATAGCACTAATTTTGTGTCAGGTACTTTGCTAAGCACTTTAAAGTTATTATGTCTTTTGGACTTCACAACAACCCTGGGGTATGGGTGTTATTATTATCCCCATTTAACAACTGAAGAAACTGAGGCAGAGAGGTTAAGTGACTTGCCAAGGGTCACACAGATAGTAAATATCTGAGGCTGAATTTGAACACAAATAGTATGAGGTGCCATTAGTCATGTCATAGGGGTGCAAGTCAGACATACTACGGAACTGGCTACTTGCTTTATTGATGCAGCTACTCCCACTTCTGTGAATCATCTCTTTCTCAAATGAATTCTCCCCCAGTACAAGAATTACTAGCTACAGCTCTGCAGTGATGGGCTGTGTGCCTAAGGCTAGCCTAAGGCTCATCACCATCAGGTGATGAATTTCACATACAGCAGTTCCTGAATCTGTCCACTAAAGCATAGAGAGATTACTATTCACATTACTGCAAGAAGCTTTTATATATGAAGAAACCAAGCATCTCTTAAGTTAGGAAATAAATTTTCAATAAATAATGATACATATCCAAGCTTTGTGTCCACATCTATACTGGCTCACAATTCTTTATGAATGTACATCGTATTTAGTATAGAAATTGATAAATCATATAATTTATGGGTGAGAGATATCACAATATAATGGCTAGAAAGTTAGCCTTGGAGAGATGAAGGCCTGTGTTCAAATTCTGTCTCTGACACATACTTGATTGGGATCATGGGCAAGTACTTGACTCCTCAATGACCCAGTCAATGCTAAAAAGGCTAGAAAGTACAGAGGAGGTGCCAAAGCTGCATTACAGGAATGAGAGACACCACCAAGAGCTCCTTGTACCAATGCAAATATAGCTCTAATAAGAATTTTATACTGGTATTAATTATTCTATTTTTTTAAACAAATACTTTATTAACTTCTGTTTTACATCATTCATTTCCGCCAGATTTTGAGTTACAATCATTTTCTCCCCGTTATTCCCCTATCCACCCTCCCAGAATAGCAGTCCCACAAGATATCGCTTCCTCCAATCTGTTCTCTCCCATACCTTCTCCCATACCCCTTTCGACTTTTCCATTAGAGGAAGGTGAATCTCTGTGCCCCAATGCCTGCACATCTTATCTCCCAATTACAAGGAAAAGAGTGTTAATAATAGCATTTATATATATTTGAAACATTTAATGTTAAGACCTCGACTTTCAGATCCATTTCCTTCCTCCCTTGTCACCCATTCCCTCTGGGGAGATAAGTAATTCAGTATATGTTGTACATGTCTAGCTATGCAAAACATTATCATAGTAGATATATTGTACAAGGCAGATTATAATTCCCTCCCACTCATCCCACTCCCCACCTGGTCCATTCCCTACATGATCCTGTCCCTCTTCTATAGTGGGTACTTCCAACCTCCCCTCCCCCCAACGATGCCCTCCCATCCATTATCCCCCCTCTCATCCCCCTTCCCCCTATTTTGCTGCAGGTTGAGATATCCCATTTAGTATGTATGTCATTCTCTCCCTGAACCAATTTCAATGAGAATGTGGTTCTGCCTTTTTGACTTCCTATTCTTCCCCTCCCTTGCAACCACTTCCCCTTGCTTCTTCTACATGATAGAGTTTACCCTACCCTGTCTCTCCCCATCTCCTCTTGCCACTTCCCTCTCTCACCTCATAATTTCACCCCTTGAGTATCCTCCCTTCCCAACAAATTCAACCTATGCCCTCTATCCATATATAACTGTAAACATATATACACACATTCACATATGTATTCATATGACCATACATCCTTCTTCCATTATTTTCATACTGAGAAAGATTTCATCCGTTGCAGTTATTGCTTTTCCATATAGGAATGTAAATAGCTCAACGTTGATAAGTTCCTTTTGATTTCTTTTCCCTAATTACCCTCTCAGGCATCTCTTGCTTCTTGTATCTGTATGTCAAATTTTCTATTCAATTCTGGTTTTTTCCTCAAGAATGCTTGAAAGTCCTCTATTCCACTGAATGACCATATTTTCCCCTGAAACAAAATACTCAGTTGTGCTGGGTAGGTGACCCTTGGGTTCATTCCCAGTTCTTTTGCCCTCTGGAATATCATATTCCATGCCCTTCTATCCTTCAGTGTAGAAGCTGTCAGGTCCTTGGCTATTCTGATTGTGTTTCCACAATATTGAAATTGTTTCTTCCCTGGCTGCTTGTAGTATTTTCTCCTTGATCTGGGGATTCTGGAACCTGGCTATAATATTCCTTGGAGTTTTCTTTTTGGGATCTTTTACAGGAGGTGATTGGTGGATTCTTTCAACCTCTATTTTGCCCTCTGGGCCTAAAACATCAGGGCAATTTTCCTTGAGAATTTCTTGAAGGGTGATTTTTAGGTTCTTTCTTTGATCATGGCTTTCAGGTAGTCCAATAATTTTTAAATTGTTTCTCCTGGATCTATTTTCCAGGTCAGTGGTTTTTCCCATGAGATATTTCACATTGCCTTCTAATCTTTAGTTTGTTTGGATCTGCCTAACAGCATCTTGATTTCTCATAAAGTCATTAGCTTCCATTTGCTCCACTCTAACTCTGAAGGAATGAATCTCCTCAGTGAACTTTTGAAATTCTTTTTCCATCTGGTAAATTCGACTTTTTAAGGCATTATTCTCCTCATTGCCCTTTTGGGCATCCTTTGCCATTTGAGTTAGTCTATTTTTTAAGGTGTTGTTTTCCTCAGTCAGGCTGTTGACCCTCATTTCATACTTTTCCTGCATCCTTCTCATTAATCTTTCTAATTTTTCCTCCTCTTCTCTTATTTGATTTTTATAGTCCTTCTTAAGGTCCTCTATGGCCTGCAACCTGCTCATGTTTTCTCCTGGGGCTTTTGGAGCAGGACTTCTGACCTCACAGTCCTTTTCCTGCTCTATGCCCCCAAAATAGGAGTCTATGGTTGCATTTTTCTGTTTCCTTTGCCTTGGCATGTTGCCACTTAATTACTTGACTTTTGGGCTTGTTGCCACACTATGACTTTAGGGCCAGATAGAGGAATTTTCGTCCCAAACGTGTGGGGGGCAACTTCTGTTTCTGGCAAGATGTAAACCCACCCACGACTTCCACCCTAGATCACAATCCAGATCCAGGGAGATTAAAGCAAGAGCCATTACCCCCCCAAGACTGATCGTTGGATCTCCCTACAATTCACAGTCCAGGAGCTGGAGCTGCCTCTGAAAACTACTATATGGCGTGTCTCCTCAGGGGTAACCCCCAGGGGAGGGAGCCAACGCATTCCCCAAATACTGGTCCCAAAGTCCATAGGACACTAACCTCTTACTTTGTCCTATGCATGTCTATGTTGATAATTCCAGAGTTGCCACAGCTGCTGGTGTTCTGGAGTCTCTCCAGCTGGCTGCTTGCCCTGCCACCCTGGGGTTAAAACCTCGGCTCAAGGGGACGCTCGGCTCGGCTTCCCACGCTCTGGGCGCCATGTGCTGCCGGCTCCCAGAGTGCTGTGCTGGTCCTTGCTGCAGGGCTGCTGGGCTGTCCTCAGCGGGAGGTTAGCTTCTCTGTGTCGTTCTGTGGGTGCTGGGGCTCCAGAAGTTGTTCAGAGTCCCCTTTTACATAGTTTGGGGGGGAATCTGGGGGTAGAGTGGTTTGGATGAGCTGTTTATCTGCCATCTTGGCTCCTCCCCCTGGTGTTAATTATTCTTAACAGTTATGTTAAGGATACACTTCCTTAATTTGTACTAGCTATTCTACAGGCCTAGAGTATTTTGTCTCCCCAACTTCATCTCTTTGCTTTCTTGCTTCCTTCATCATTCTGTTCAAATCCTAGCTTCTTCATGAGACCCTTCCTGTCCCCCATCCCCAGGTGCTAGTGCCTTCCCTTCTGATATTACTTTCCAGTTGCATTTTATATAACTTGTATGTAAGTAGTTATTTACATGCTTTCTCCCCCATCAGAATATGAAGTCCTGGAGGGTAGGGACCACAGGTTTTAATTTTGTGTAAGCTCAGTGCTTACCAGAGTGCTTAGCACAGAGTAAAGACCTAAAATACTTCTCTACTCACTGACTTAGAAATGTCTTGATACACACATAGCCTTGTAAAAGCAAATACATCAATGGGGGTGGGGTGGGTTGGGATTATATTTTAAGGGACATCATGTCATTTTTTTCCATTTTGTTGTGTCTTGTGGTAGATTTCCTTTATCTTTCTGTTTTGCTTAGGTCATATTGAAACTTCTGTAAATTCTCAACTTACACTGACTTCTCTAAAGGAAATAATGTTAGTGGCAACTCTCATTAATGCAACTCTTTGAAAATTACTGGCATCATAACAACGTTATGAAGTATGTAGGGCAAGAATTCTCATTTTCATTTGACAAATTAAAAAAAAAAAAACCAACTGAATTTCAGAGAGATTGAGTGGTTTGTCCACAACCAGATACTAATTTTGGAATTTGGTATTTGACCTGGTTATCTTCTGACCATATGGCTAATACATTTCATTTTATGTTACCCTAGGCTAACTAGAGTGTATATGCATGAATGCGTATGTATGTGTGCATGTGAGAAAGATAGAGAGCCCTTTCTGTAATAGATTTTTGAAAATGATGGAGATAATTCAACCTCCTCCTTTTGCATATGAAGAAACTAAGACCCAGAGAGGGTTGAATTCATTCATTCTTCCAACAAAATATATGTTTACTAAATGAAAGGCACTGCCCAAGGGCTTAAAGTGGCTAGTATTGTTTCCCAGATATCTTATATATAGTCCATCCAATCCAGTAATTAGCCTCACTATTCTTGAACAGAGATTTAGAAAATGTTCTACTATTGTATATGAAAGAAACTTCCACATAAAAAGTATTATAAATTGGAACCCTAGTTCCAATCCACACATTACCAATCCAAATGTTTTGCTTTAAACAAGGTTCTGAGGAAAAATGAATGTATTAGGCATGAAACTTAACGAACTAAGGTGCACTTACTTATTGAAGTGGTGCTGTTTGTATGAGAAATGAACATTTAATGTGTACATGTGGTACACCCTGAACCCTTTCATCTCATCTTTTTGCACAGTATATTTTAGTTATGATAGATTTGGGCAGTCCCCCTTCGCCCATTCCATTTGCATGAAAATGGTGTCTGGATTAATAAAAAGCATGTGTGTCTCAAATTGAACATAGACATAAAAGCACACTGGTCATCTCACAAGGACAGAATAATTCCCTCCAGTTCTTTTATAGGGATCAAAGGTCAAAACTGACTCTCGTTGGTGCTATGGAAAGTTTGTAACATACTTCATTTCCAGCTGAGTGGCAGTCAGAAAGGCCCAATTGTCTCCAACCTTTGGAAATCATTAAACAAATCCAAGGAACCATCTGGTGCTTACAACCCAGTATCTACAGATCAGTAGGAACAAAAGACAAATATATCAGCAGCATCAAGAGTGTTTCAGTACAATTCTATTCCATGGCAATGATTTGATGACCATAGGAAACAAGGTCAAGGAAGATATATGATACCATATAGAGGCAACATTTTAAGGAGGAACCATTTATCACATCATCTTCATTTACACTATTACCCATCATACTATTAATAGTACACAGAAGCACAAAATAATTAAATATTCTTATAGTATATGGCAGAGTATATCCTCCTAATAGGGTAGAATCAGCGATATGTATGTATGTGTGTGCATATGCATATATATTATTACTTTAATATATTATCTATTAAACCTTAATAGCTTAAAACTTCACTGAGATGTTGGAGGCATGATGTATGGATGGGTATTATTCTAAATGTATATTTAGAAATAGATATATGTATTTTTGATACATAGAGGTAGGTACTGGGCAAGTCACTTACCTGTCTCAGTCTCAGTTTCCACATATGAAAAATCTAATAATAATAGCACCTTCCCCCGAGGGTTGTTGTCGAGATACAATTAAAGAGTATTTGTAAAATGTTTCACAAACTTTAAAATGCTATATAAATGCTACATATATCACGTCTGTTCGTGTGTGTCCATGAATCTTTTTATGCTATATATTTTCCTTCTTTTTCTTTCAACTTCCCAGTATTATCCAATGGATTAGACTTCTTGTTTCATAAATATCCATGCTCATTACTGATCAGAGGCTTCTCATCAGAGATTTTGATGGATTTTTTGGCCACAGTAACTCATTAAACAGTCTACTAAAGCAGAGAAGGGTTACCAGGTTACCATCTGCATCCATAAAGGCTTTACCCTTCCTGTTGAATTCAAGGATCCTTGAAGTGATGAAGTTAGTAAATATCAGTGCACAAATGAGGCTGATATGTGTGGGCCAAGAAAAATGAAAAGGGATCCAAGGCTCTTTATTTTTAGTTATATTACTGTTCACTTGCCACAAAACTCCATCTTTTTAACAACGGTATACTAGTGTGATGCTATGTGACTACAGATTCAAGAACCAGGATCTCAGAAGAATGAAAACTGTAGGTTGCTCAAAGAGCAATGGGATAGAATGGGAAAAAAGCATTTATTAAGTGCCTAAGATGTACAAGGCACTGTATTAAATGCTTAGGCACTTAATAAATGCTTTTTAAATGTTATCTCATTTGAATGAGATTATAATGAGAAGGATGAAAATTAAGTATATAAGTAGTCTAGACGTATTACCAAAAAGGAAAAGAAAGGACATCATCAAGAAAATATAGGGAAGGAAGCAGTAACCTCGCTGAGCTCCTCTGTCACTAAGTCCAAAAGGGTAAATCTGAGCAGATTCCGGAGTGACGAA
>WOXC01001044.1:0-12889 GCA_011680675.1 Gymnobelideus leadbeateri
TTCAGTGCTCTTTCAAGCATATTCTTCTTCATAAATGTTGTAATATGCATTTAGAGCAAATATATATCTTGGGAGGAGTAAAAACAGAGGGCTCATCACACCTGCTATGAAATGGAAGCACACATATAAGTATGCAAGATGTTTGGTAAGAGACGGAGAGAAAGAAAGAAGATACTTCAGAAGACTGAAGACATCAGAAGCAGGGGACCAATGAAAAATTCAGAGTGGAGAAAACTGTGAAAGACCAAATCACATTAATCTTTCCTAGAAACTAAGAATACTAAGAGGAGGCATGGTATTTAAAAAATCTGGAGTTTTTGACTCCTGAATCTTTTTACCATTCATAAAGTCATGCTGTCTCATTCAATGGTGGGCTTCTACTTATTTCTTTATAAGTGACCACAACTTCATCTTCAAATAAAACCTCTCGGTTAAAGCATTCTAAGACCATTCCAGTCACAACAGATTGATATAAGATCCTCTTAATGGAGGGAGAAACAACCCAATAATGTCCTGATGCATCTGATGCCTGATGTCTAAAGGTAATGTCATTTTAAGGCTTAATAGAAATGCATGTTTACAATGAAACCCCACCTTGGTTTCTCAGGATCTATTCTGTATGTACCTTTCTTATAATGAGATCCTTTGGTCAATAACTAAAATCTCTTGGACTGAATGCAAGCTAAATCCTTTTAATATAGAATTAATAACAAAAATAATACCTAGCATTTATATTGAACTTTAAGACTCCTAAAGGACTTTACAAGTATCATATCATTTGATCCTAACCCTATGTGAAATAATTGATATTATTTTCCCTATCTTGCAGTGAGGAAACTTAGAGAGGTCAAATGATTTATCCAGGGTCACAAAGATATTAAGAGACAGAGGCAGAATTTGAATTCAGGTCTTCCTGACTGTAAGTCCAGCACTCTATCCACTGTACCAAGTTTGCTCTTTGGAAGAGAATATTACAGTCAAATTCCCTTCAATTTAAATAAATTCTACTTCTAGATCCTCAGGGAGCTCATCTCACATCACCTCCATGTGACCTTGTTTTTTTTCTCCTTTTGTACTCTAAAACAATTTTAGTACCTTTGCCTGGTAACTGTACCACTATTTTTCCTATGGCTTAAAATTAATTTGTATTTTAAATAACTGTTAGTGACAAAAAAAGCAAAGTATGACTAGATGACATTGTTTTATTACAGGGTATTACTAGGTGAGACATCAATATAACCATCATAAACTATCACTTCATTCTGAGATGTCCTCTCTTCCTGTTCCCTTCCCCAAAAAGGGGCCCTTGATCAGCTCAGCACATTGAGCTGAACAACATGGGCAGATATGCTGCCTACCCCAAAATTATATACACACACAATCTAATGACTTGCTCTATGTATGCTACAAAATAGTAACATAAACAAATATTTTATAGGAGCAGAATTCTTGAACACAGTCTTTTTGTCCACAAAACTTCATTCATCTGACAAGGCTCACTGCAGTCAGAACAACTGTTCAAGTCAAGGCATTTGGTAATTCTGTAGTCTAGGAAAAGTCAGTTAAATCACATCAACCATGACTGTTTTACTGTGGGCTTTACAATAATAACCTAGTGGAGCCAACTATATTCATATGGTCAGATCTGGAAAAGGGAATCAAAGCTGCCATACTCTCACAGAGTTTATTAAAAAAATATCCATGTTTGAGGACTTTTTTTTTTTTAGCATATTATCAGAACAACTTAAGTCTCCACATTTGGAATATCTGCCACCAAAGATTAAAACATATCTATCTCTTAGCTAACAAGGCAAACGTATTTCTCCAGCTTACCTTGTTCTGCTCGGATACATATTGTATATGTAAAGTGTCCATGGCTCTGATCATCGATTGCATAGCAGTAAATATATTTTGATAAACCAGTTTTGTGAAGCCTTTTCTGTCTTCATCCGAGTAACCAGACCCATGAATAATCCTCATTTGTTTGATAAAGGTGCTTTTCCCACTCTCACCAGTACCTTTAAAAATAAAAAAAAGTAAAACCACTGTCAATCAAAGTTTCCAAAATCATACAAGCCCAAAAAGAACACTATGAGAAATAAACCAATTCATTACTTCTTCAGGTTTTGTTATTCTCTACATATGTAATAGAAGAATTTTGGAGAATCCAGAGTTGTAGTGCTAGCTACATTAGGAACTCTTCATTGGCTTCATTAGGCAATTGCTTCATCTGCACTCCCTTCAACAACAATAAATATTAGCATTTATATAGTACTTTAAGGTGTGCAAAGCACTTACAAGTATTATCCCATTTGTTCCTCAAGAATGCCTTGTGAGATAGGTACTATTATTATCCCAATATTACAGTTGAGGAAACTGAGGCAGACAAAGGTTAAGTGACTTGTCCAGAGTCACACAGCTAGTGTGAGGCTAAATTTGAACTTGGGGTTATTGACTCCAGGTCCAGAACTCTACATTACCTAGAATGTCCCCTACACTGGCTCTTTTCTGTCTACAAACATGCTGATGTCTTTCTTGCCATTCAAAACAAAACAAAACAAATCTTTATGCTTCCCAACTACCCTTTGTGTTCCCTCTCTTCTTTTCTCCCCCTTTTATTTCACTACCCATCTTTTTTAGTCTACTTCCTTACTACTCAGTTTTCAATCCATTGTAACCCATGTCTCTCTGCTTCTAATTAAACAATTCTCTTAAAGATTATTAATGACTCCTCAAATGCAAAATTCTATAAGCTTTCTGCAACTTCTTTGCTTAACTGATACTGCTAATCACTCCCTTGAAACTCTTTCCTCTATGTCTGTGATACTGCATTCTTATGGCATTCTTCCTCTATCCCTTGCCACTCCTACTCTTGTTTTTTCTTCCTCTTCTGAATCCCTACATGGTGACATCTCCCAGTGTTCTGTTATTGGCCCTCTGTTTTTCCTATACCATCCTCTTACTTAGAAATTTCATCTAATTCCATAGTTCCAAATATCACCTCTGTATGTGAAACACAGAAATCCTTAGCTCTGGCTATAAATATTTCCTCATTCTCCAGACCCACATTTTCTATAAGTCTGCTAGAGAAATGCATTAACATTTTCTACCTCAAAATCAACATATGCAAAACCAAAAATCATTTTCCTTAACTCCTATCTCCATTCTCCCTGCCACACGATCTCAAAACTTGTGTTTCTTTTTTTGTTTATCTGTTTTAATATTTTATCTTTATCCAATTACATGTGAAAACAATTTTAACCTTTTTTTAAAAGCAATTTTGAGTCACAAATTCTCTCCCACCTTCCCTTTCTCTATCCCCCCATGAGAAGGTAAACAATTTGATAAAGGTCATACATATATAGGTTATGCAAAACATAGTTCTATATTAGTCTTGTTGTAAAAGAAAATACAGACAAACAAAGCCACAAGAAAATAAAGCAAAAAAAATTAATATGCTTTGATCTTCATTCAAATTCCATCAGTTCTTTCTCTGAAGGTGGAGATCATTTTTCATCACAGGTCTTCAGAATTATCTTGAATCTTTGCATTGCTGAGAATAGCTAAGTCATTCACAGTTGACCATCATACAGCTTGGCTATTACTGTATATAATGTTTTCCTAGTTCTGCTCACACTTCACTTTGCATCAGTTTACGTCTTCCCAGGTTTTTCTGAAAGCATTCTGCTCATAATTTCTCATAGCACAACATTATCCCATCATAACAATATACCCTAACTTGTACAGTCATTCAGTCATTGATGGGCATCCTTTAAATTTCTTATTCTTTTTAAAGATATATCTATTGTACTTCCCTACTAACCTCTATTTCCTTACCTTTCCCCCAATACCTTCTACTTCTCTTATTGAACTTTCACATTCTCCCTTGTATCATAGCTATCTGTATATCTTGTGTCCTCTATTAGACTATCTGTATTGTAAGAACAGGAGTCTTATTTCAGTCTTCTTTTATATTCCAGGGCACCTAGAACAGAAGCCTAAACATATAGGAACTCAAAGAGGCTCAGGTGAATGAATCAAAATGAAGTTTATGAATAAAATAAAAGGTTTTCAGTAACGTATTCTAACAAAGGGAGTAATCTAATAGAGGTGCTTATAGAGTAGTTCAAGATCATAAGCACAAGGAAAAACATTACAAGACAAAGAAAATATAATCTCTTAAAGTGATCAATCTGGACAGTCAAACTACATATTCTACCTGCACTCAATTTCCCTCTCCTAAAAGATCATCCTTAATCTTAGCACCTTCCCTATGAGATTGTCTCCAATTTACCATGCATACATCCTATTGATACATAGTTGTTTACAAGCATTTTCTCCCTTAAATTGAGAGCTTCTTGAGAGCAGGGACTGGGTTTGTTTTGTTTTGTTTGGGTTTTTTTGTTTGTTTGTTTTTGCCTTTCTTTGCATCCCCAGTGCTTAGCACAAATCTTGGCACACTAGGAGCTTAAGAAATGCTCACTGAACAACTGATTTCATCTTGTATAGTAAAGGCAGAAATAAATCACAACCTTAAGAAAAAAAATTTTACATTACTGTCATTTCCCAATAACCCCTCCTGCCACCATAGAAACTTCTTTAAAAGAATACAAGGTCTCTGAGGATAAGGGATTGGTCTTTATTTTGCCTTTATATTCCCACTAGCACAGTCTTGTGTACAGCAGGTGCTTGATAACTAGTTATTGATTAGAAAAGAAATTTAAACAAAACAAACTGACATACTGATTACTTGATAGATATGAAGCATTCATCACCCACATCATTGATGCTCTGGGATCTAAATGTGTCTCTGTTTCTCAGTGATCCCTGATCATTTACTAACCTACCTGGACTCTTTACAGCAATTGCACTCAGATATAAGTTATGTTTAAGAAAAAAGTCATAGTGTCATGGCACATACACCCATGAGGGACCAATAGACCTTAGCAATGTCTCCTATTTGCTGCTGGAATTCTATCAAACTAACCTCACCCTAAAATCACGACTGAGCAGGAATTTATAAGAAATGAAGACCATCATGATCACTGGCATACAAGAAGCAGGGTATCTGAGTGGAAAGAATGTTGGATTTACAGGGAGAAAGACCTGGATTCAAATCCTGCCTTACTAGCTTTGGACCTCTGAGTAAGTCACTTATGTTCACTCAGATTTAGTTTTCTCATCTGCAAATGGGGATAATAGTAGCATCTAACATTTGGGGGAATCTGGAAAAAGCCTACTAGAGAAGATAGAACTTGAGCTGGGTTTTTGTTTTGTTTTTGTTTTTTTTGTTTTTTTTTTGAAGGAAGCTGAGTTTTCCATTAGCCGGAGATGAGAATGGACTGCATTCCAGACATAGCAGACAGTGGAAAATCTTCAGAAAAAAGGTACTGTTAAAAAGCAATTATCAAATCTTCCTAGAGAAGATGTTTTTAAGGTGTCTATGAATGTCATGTCAGTTGCTTTAAGAGGAATGTTGATTAATATGACAGTGATACACCAGTCAAATTTTTCTCTGGACAGCATGTGATAAAGGTCATCCCATGACCTCAATTCTTGTGATAGTGACCCACTTCAGGCCAACTCTGTATTTCCTAAAGTTAACTAAAATGAATTGTAAATTGATGATCATGGGAAACCCCTCCAGTGTATCTAGACATTCAGTTTAGCTCTCTGCTGAGCAAGAGACATCTTGATGGGATGTTTTGGTTGGCTCCCAGTAACAGGGGCTGCATCAAAAATTACTGGTCACTGAATCAAGAAGACACACTCTTGTGAATCAGAATGTCTCTCTATCTCAGTCTCAGTTTGTACAGAGAAGTAGAGTGTCCAGAAGTAGGTTGCAGATAGTCATACATTAGTAAATCCGTGATTGGACTACATCTGATTGAGCTAGGAAACAGTGCCGGTTACTCTCGTTTGGGTCTTTCTTTGGACTTTTTCCAGAGATGTCTATCCTGGACTTCCAGCAAAAAAGAGAAAAGGGATTTCTCTCCCTTCACCTCAGCAATGGCTATTACAAGAACACGACAGTTGAAACATGGGTTTCCAAAGGTGAGCCTGACTCCCTGTTGTTTTTTTTTTCTTTCCTGGAGTTTTCTTCCCTGAGCACAGGCCAGAGGGCAATGGATTTTCCCAGCCCTGGCAGCTATCCTGTGAGTTTGAGAGTTTAAAAGCTACTATATTGAGTGTCAGCTGCCCTGTTGGAAGTGATTAGCTTAAGAGCGTGCTTCTCTGAGAAGAGTGCCACTAACTGATACTGTCAGGCACACAGGAGATGAAGGAGAGAGGGAAAGGATACATATGTACAATATTACTTACAAAAGACATTTTTGTAATGGTAAAGAAGAACTGGAAAAATAGATGCCATCATTTGGGGAATGACTGAACAAATAGACTTGTTTGGAATGATGCAGAGTGAAGCAAACGGAATTGGGAGGGCAATTTATATGCCAACTACAAAAGTATGAATAAACAACAACTATTCAAGACCTCAGAACTCTGATAAAAGCAGCAAAAAAAACCTGACTTTAAAAGTCTCATAAAGAAATTTCCTCCCCTACCTCTTGACAGAGAGGTGAGGAATTCGAGAGATAAAATGAGATATGAATTCTCAGATATGAGTTGGATGGGACCTTAAAGACCAAAAAACCCAAGCCCTTCATATTATAAACAAGGAACTGAGGTCAAGAGAAGTTAAGCCAGTTGTTCAAGGGCACATAGGTAGGGAAAGCTTAGCAGGCTTGGTATTTAAACCCAGGGTTCTTTAAATATTTTATTTTTTCTATACATGTTATTTACATGTGCTGGTAAGTCTTTAAAATCTTTGACAATTTCTGTGCTCATAAAAATAAATAGCTGTCCCAAACCAAGTTATACACTGAGTAACAGGGACCCTGTTTTGGAGGAAACCTAAATATGGATCATATCTAAGCTTTGCTTTATGTATTTCCCCAGAAATTCAGGGTAGGGGCAACAATTCCAAGACCAAGAGAAACCTCACCCTTTTCCAGAATGAATCTAAGTCCATGTGAGAGCTGGGCCAAGCTTCATATGGGAGAGTAAGAATAAGACATTGAGAGCAACAGAGGAAGAAGTGGGAGAGGGATCCCCCCAGCAGAAAGTCTTCTTCCCTCCAAATCCAACCCTCTATCCCTTATGGATGCTAATCTAATGTATGATTAGTTTGTACTAAGGCATCATGTCTAGGATTAAGTTGCAAATATAGTCCCATTGTATTCTTCCCATATTCAGACCAAATATGAGCCCAGAGGAGGATAAGCAGAGGGAAACCAAGAAGGGTCTAGAGAGAGAGAATAAAGAGGTGGGCATTCCCCCTTCTCTCTATTAATCAGGCCCATGGAGCCTGAAGTTGTTGGGGAGGAGGGGCCAAGAGATGGCAAGGTCTAATAGATTCTTTCAGCCCTGATTCCTGAAGGTCTCTAGACTGCCAGTGGTTTGTTGGGAGGAAAGGCCAAGGGAAAGCCAGGAGGAAGGACAATCCTACTGCTAACGCTTTCCCTACCAGCTGCTCCATGGGTCTAGATGGGAGGGGGAAGAGACTAAGTAGGTTATGAGCTATTAATCAATGAAAATTGTTGTTATATTTTATTAATGTGTATAAATATGGTCATATTCATTCTGTAATTTTAAATGCAGTTTTAAGACTTCTTAAAATGACTAGATTTTCTTTTTTAGTTATGACCTTCAGGTAGTCTGACAAATATTAAATTTTCTCTCCTTGATCTGTTTTCCAAGTCAGTTGTTTTTCGGTATTAGATACCTTCCATTTCAATGTTTTCAGTCATTTACTCAGTTTTGATATTTCTTATTGTCTTATGGAGTCATGAACTTCTATTTAGCATTTTTAAAAAATTAGTTAATTTACCTAATTTTAGAAAATTAAAGCTAATTCTCAGAGTTTGCTGCTTAGGCAAAGTCCTGTATCTTTTGTGTCATCTTGTTAATTACCTTTCTACTTTTTTTTTCCATAACTCACATTTCTTACTCTATATTTTCCTTTAGTACTCTCATTCCAGTTATAAAATCATATTAAAACTCTTTAAAAAAACAAACTTTTGATTCATCTCTTCCAGAAAGTTTAGCTGCATTTGTGCCCAAGCTGTGCTTTTCTTTGAGGCTTTTTTTTAAATAAAAGAAATCATCTCTTTTGGGTTTTTGCCTTGAATGTTCCTGTCATCACAATAGCTTTTTAGGTGGGATTATTTTTGTTGTTGTTCTCTAATTCTTCCAGCCTGCTTCCTGACTTTGGACTTTATGTTAGGGCTGAGCTCTGTACTCTTTTGGAAGGGGGTAGGAAAGGATATTTGGGTTGCTTCTGCTGCTTTCTTAGGGGTAGTGAGTGTTGTATCATTCCAGGATCTCAAGGGCAGCTCAAACAGCAGATCTGAAAGCTTTCAGTTCTCCCAAAGTTTGTCTGATCCAGAGCAAAATATGGCTATTGCCCCCCTGGCCTGGACTCTGCAAGCTCCTGACCTGGGTTTGGGTGTGGGCAATACACTTTTATAACTTACTTCTGGAATGACAGCTGACTGCTGCTGGATTCAGTCAGTGTCAGCTAGCTAAAAAGCACTGCTGATTTCAGACCTACAGAACTAGATAGATGTATGTGTGTGTACATGATTGCACATATGTATACACACATGTGCCTGTACATATGTACACACAAGTATACATATACATATATATATGTATGTATATATTGGTCTGGCATTCCTGCTGTGGTTATTCCTCTGTAGGCTTCAGACTATCCTGGAAGTTGAAAGTGACACTATTCTGCTTCTAGGGCCAGAGGCACATGGTTGCTAATTACTTCTGCACTTATTCCTTGCTAGGTACAAAGCCTAGAACCCTGACTGCTCCTCATCCCGGGATACCACCCATAAGTGAGGCCCCTCCTTAGCCTACCCTGCATCCTGTAACTGTGGAAAGAGCAAAGAAGATGCCAGTTGACCAGTCAAAACACAGTCCTTTCCTAAAGGAGCTCACAATATGATAGAGTTGGTGCCTGTGACTGTATTCTACACAATGTTAAGCCCCTCTGTGCCGAATCTAAGACTTTTTACCCTGACATACAACCTTTCTGTGTACTGGGGCACCAATATAATACACTTTTGGCCAGACTCCATCCTTAGTGTCTGCAGACCTAGGCTGGAAAAATGACTCTCTGTGATTTTTTTTTTCATCTTGGATTTCCCAGTTAGGATTCAGTCTGGTACATTTTCTAGATAATTTTGGAGGAGTTGAGTTATTGGGTGGGGTGGGGTGAGGAACTCCCTGTACTTCTTCAAGCTATTCCATCATCTTGGCTCTGCCTTAATGAGCCTTTATTTTGAAAGCTTCATAGGCTCTTCAGACCACAGGACTACCCCCTTTCATTTGTAATGACAGGAACCAGAACAGTATTAAACCAGGAATCAATTAAATTCAAGTCAAGGGCCAGAGTTTTCATATCTGCTCTAAGTAGTAAGTCATTGTTAGACAACTGGTACCCTTTCAATAATTCATTCAATGAATATATGCAAATGAACCTTAGCTTAAAAACTTATTGGAGACTAGATAGTTAATTGCTGTAAGCACTGGCATTCAATTTGATTCCATAATATTGTGCGTGTGGTTTTTAATGGAGCCCATGGTATTCTATTTCTTATCTCTTCCAGGTAAAGACTCTTTGAACTGTTTACTCACAAAACAAACTTACTAATCATTTTTTTTCTATAACAACCACAAATATAGGCACAAAGAACTGTAAGTAATTCTAACCTTGGGGGAAACTGCTTATAATAGGTGGAGGAAAATGGCAAAAGACAAATTTTAGTCTTTGTTTTAAAAGCAAATATGACAGAAAATTCGTAGATATAGCCATTGTAAAGGAATCATTTCCCCCCCAAGAATATTTGGCTGCCTGAGAGTTCAAGAAGGAAAACAAATAAAAATACTTTTGTTCCACAAGAAAAATGGTAGTCTACCAGAGAGGTGGCAAGCTCAATTAGAAACAGACCACTAAAATGTATGTAAGGATTCCCCACAGGCCACATACTGACCTAGAAAACCACATATTGTATTTGTGTGTACATTTACATATAAATACATCAACACAGTAAAAGTTGGACAGGAATTAAACTTCATTCTGGTTTGGGCTGCACTAGAAACTGTTGTGCGCTGCATGTAGCTGGCCAGTCACATGTTTGACACCTCTGGTGTGCATTCCTAAGGTCAAATTCTCATTTTGAGTAAAAATAAATAAAATTGCTTTTTGGGGGGCATTATTTTCAAGAGTAAAACCATATAAAAGCAAAATATCTTCAGATTTTAAAAAGCTCAGTGAATATCTGATGTATGTCAAAATCTTGATCATGAAAAGAAGAATTTATAGGGCTGTATGCTGTATTTTGAGATGTTGGTATTTCCCCTCTTCCCTGACAATCCCATTGGCATCCAGGGCCATCTCTAGTAGTCCTGATTTGTATCTTGCCACTGGGCCCAGATGGCTCCAGAGGAGAAAGTGAGGCTGGTGACTTTTTACAGCCCTCCCTCATTTAAATCCAAATCACTTACAAGTCATAGTATCACCTTCCTGATGTCATGGTTCTCTTTGAAAACAAAGGACAAACAAGAACAGCCAACCCCATCCCAGTGAAATTCTAGTCTGAACTTAAAGAATAGAAGGTTAAATGTAAGCAACCCATTCCCTCATCAAATCTAGGAATTTTTTTCTCAGTATTCACTGTCCTATATCTCTTTGTAGAACTGAAATTGTCACCTAGGCTTAAACCTAGAAACCATCTTGATTCATCCTTCTTTTGTACTCTATCACTTTTGAATCCTATTGATTTTTCCTTTAAAAATTTCTCTTTCAGGGAGGCCAGGTGGCTCAGTGAACAGAGCACTGGCCCTGGAATCAGGAGGACCTGAGTTCAAATCCAACCTCAGATACTAAATACTTACTAGCCATCTGACCTTGGTCAAGTCACTTAACCCTAATTGCCCTACCTTCCCCCCTCAAAAAAACAAATAAAATTTCTCTTTCACTTTTGTCCTTTTCTTTCTAATTTATTTCCATCACATAAGTTCAGGCCCTTCTCTTACCTAAAAAGGGAAAATGTCTTCTAAATAACATCCCTCCTGCCCAACACCATCTGTGTCAATCCATTTTACTCATGTAGTTACCAAATTTACTTTGGTAGTATCAAAGCACTGCCCCATTAGAATATAACTAAAAGTTGCTCAGAATTAGTATAAAGTTAAGAGATCTTTTAAAAGGTATGTACAACATAATCAACTCCAACCTGACCATTTAAAGTTACTTATGTCAGAGAAGTAGGGATATGTGTAAGAGAAAAGGGTAGACACTGATTGTAGTAATTTTAGACAGAAATTTAATGGATGCAAATCAAATGCAATCAAGTGATCCAAAGAACCTTACAAAGTTTCTAATGGCAGTCAAAGTCTACAAGGCTTACAGTATGAAGTAGTTTGTAAAATTTTATAAAGAAGGATGTTTGAATATTCTATACAGTGTCACCTCTTTAAAACAAAAAGAAGCAATGAAAGATAAAACCAGGCTTCAAAAATACCCAAAAACTCTAATGAACATCTTGCTGGGATTTGCTATCACCCCAAATCATCTTGAAAGTATTTAAGGATGAAAATAAAAGAACAACAAATAAAAGATAAATTTTAAAAGGGCTTCAAAAATTTTTTTAAACCAATGCTTTTTACCATAAAGAAAGTAGCAGCCCACACCCTGGGACTCTAACATCATAGTTCTGGTGGTGCTTACAGAGGAGGTAGAAATAGCACTTTTTGAGAACAAAGATGAGAGGGTGAGAGGGAGAAAAATAGATTTCTGTTAAATTTGCTAAAAGCTTAAAAAAATTAAATAAATCAGACACCTATGCTCACATTTACCACTATTACAGAGGAAATCAAGCTCAGAGTTCAAGAAGGATTTCCTATAGATGATGAGATCCTCCATATTTCTTTGTAATCGACATTGTACTAGTTATTTTAAGCCCTGGAACATTATGGAGACTTATAGAAAGATTTATAACCACTCCAGAGTTTGGTCTAACCATAAAAATAGGAAAAACTAAGATAAAAAATGAATTATGCCCACTGTCTAGATGATGTGCAGTCATATGAACAACCAATAAGGCTCATCCAACTCTGTGTGCATAAGCATGCATGCATATGCCCCTGGAATCTACAAGCAAATAAATTATGAAATATGAGTTGGACTCATAATTAGAGAGGATGAAAGAGCATGCTGTATTACCTTTGAAAAACTCCAAAGTTTCTTTAGTGATCTTGAAACTTCTTCCAGAAACAAAAGATCATGATTTTTAATACCAATATTTTATTAGTATTGTATGGCCTTTGGTCATAGAAAACTAGAGTATCTGAAGTATTAGAAGTAAGTATCACTCAGAAGGCAATGGAAAGATACATGGTAAGGGCAAATGGGTTGCTATCCACACAAAATGAAGAACTATGGGGAAAAAGCAGAAGAAATGTCATCAAAGATATGCATGATTTAAAAAAAAGAGAATGAGAGAGGGACATAGCCTATTTGCTTTATTGGAATCCTTCAGATCTGAAAAGAAGGTCAAAAAGGCCTCAGTATACTGATCAGAGTCCCTGTAGTGAACTTATGGGGTAAGAACAGACAAGATTCTAACAGCACGGGCAGACATTCAAGGAACACCCACATCAATGAGATGGAAGATCAGAGTTTGGACACTTCAGGAGAAACAACTTCTCCAAACTAAGGCATTTGCCTTAACACTAATTCCCACCCCAGGGTTAAGGCAGAGAGAAGTGAGTAGGACATGGGTGGGGAGGAGTAGCATGTCTTAGAGAGGGCTGA